>JAJAGP010000072.1:140000-275000 GCA_025084515.1 Ancistrus triradiatus | reverse complement strand
TGCGGCAGGTGATCTCGTTATCCAGAACCTTTGCCCCACAGTCGACCCCACCGACGGTCATGGTGATCCTCATGCAGGAGTACACCAGGTTCAGCTTCTGGTGCTGTTACGGAAACAGTACAACAAGTAAAACATGTTTAAACACTACAGGGATTAACTAACAGTTATGTTTGTACAACTTAATGCTGTCTGACCTTGACTTGTTGTCTGTATCATTTACAGTTACAGTGTTTAGCAGACGCTCTTACAACTTAGAACTGAAACATTCCAAGCAATTGTGGGTTATGGACCTTGCTCAAGAATGCACCAATGGCAGCTGGGCAGAGGTGGGATGTGACCCCTAAAGCTTCTGGTCCAGTACCTTAACCACCAAGCCATCACAGTCCCGGCATCGGTGCACTCACATGTAAGGAGACTTCATCAAAGCCCGGGTAGAGCGTGAGCACGTGGCCTTCTGTCTCGAAAGGAATGGGCCTCCCATAGGGGTGGTAGGAGAAATCCTGCTTCCACAGTCCCAAAGCTCCGTCCATATCAAACGACAGCTCTCCTTCTTCTGTCTCATCTCTGGGGAAGACCGGGGTCATGCACTCCATATGGGTGGATTTGGCTTTACCACGGCATTCCTGAAAAACCAAAGGGTGTGAATATTAATCTTGCCTCCTGCAGGATGTTTTCGACCCAAGTACCTTCCTAGCTGCTATGTGGAACCCTCTAATGATGTTTAATGCACTGCAGCATATCTTACTGATGTCCTGAGTCAGTACAGCCCATCTCAAATAATTTATTCAGTCGATGCTGGCTTCTGCAAATGCCTAGGATCAGTCACTGCTCAGACTATGGTTTGTTTTATCATTTTCTAGAATACATTAGATGTTCTCAACGTGTCTCCTTTAATCTACATTTACAACATTTGCCAGATGACCTTAGACAGAGTACCATCTTACAACGTACAATCCAGGCAACTGTGGATTAAGGGCCTTGCTCAAAGGCCCAACAGTTGAACCCTCAACCTTTTGGTCTAAACCTAAATTACAGGATATATGACATGGAGATGAAAAGCTGATAAAAAGCTTTAAAGCAGCTACACAGTGTTTTGGTTTCTGATATAAGAGTAGCAGAATTAGATCTTACAATGGAAACGGGTTTCAGGTGACTCTCTTTGGGTTTGAAGTGGATTATGGTCCTGTAGACAGAATCCAGATCCTTTCCTTCTATAGTGATTCTTGAACCGCTAGAGATCATGACAAAGAAATAAAACTAACATCAGATTAAAACAACATTTACATTTATAAGATTGAATATATATATATATATATATATATATTCAAAAAGTGATTCAACCGTGATCCGATTATATATACTGTATATGTATGTAGATACATAATTACTGCATGGGTGATTATGTTTCAGTTGGCAACAAGTTATTAAACTCCACTGAGAATCTTTAGGATGTGCTGGAGAAGACCTTGTGCAATGGTCCAAATCTCCCATCATCAGTACAAGATCTTGGAGAAAAATTAATGCAACTCTGGAGAGAACTGCTGTCATAACATTTATTTCTGTCCAGAGCTGCATTAATTTTTCCCCAACATCTTGTATTGATGATTGAGATCTGGACCACTGCGCAAAGTCTGCTGAAGCACATCCCAAAGATTCTCAGTGGGGTTCAGGTCTGGACTTTGTGGTGGCCAATCCATGTGTGAAAATGAGGTCTCATGCTCCCTAAACCACTTTTTCCCAATCTGACCCTTCTGAAACAGATGAGTATCTTTCTAAGGACCACAGGATGTCTTTCGACACGGTTATTTAACAAATGAGAAGCTCCTCACTGCATCAGTTAGGGATAAATAACTTGTTGCCAGCTTAAAGATAATCACCAATGCAGTAATTATAAGATGGGAGGCTCTTTTTTAAACTATTTGCTTAGTTAAATCCAGGTGGTGACCTTGTTTTCATATATTTTTTAATAGCAAGTTTGCCGATTTCCTTACACATGCCAATTTGCTTTATTCATTAAGAAGGTGTGATGCAATATCAAAATATCAAATCAGAAGTCACATACTTGTCAAAGCTGCAGTCGGGTTGGACCGTGTGGATCTCTGGCGTCTGCTTGTAGCGAAACACTTTAGTGGTGACGATACGGAACTTGTCGATGTAGACCTGCAGCACCACATCCTTCACCTCACTGACTGGCTGAGAGAGGCACACGATGGAGGACAGATTCCCCCTGAGGACTGATAAACTGACAGACAGAAGTGCAGACGCTGATTGGTTATTGAACTGCATCTATTAATGATCATGGCACTGTTGGAGAATATTCTGGTTGCACGCACTGTCTGATGGGGCAGGTGTCTCCATCCAGAGTGACCTTCCTGGTCTTCCCTGAGTGCAGGTAAGGTCCTGTGATGGTGATCAATGTGCCTCCATTCATGGGGCCGTAATCTGGCTGCACCTCGGTGATGTTGGGCAACTGAATGACACAAAATGCACTTTAATGGTAGTTATAAATATTAAAGACTTAATTCTTGTTATAACCACAATGTTACACTGCTATATATTCCATTCGATATGGGGTGGTGGGGAGAGAGCAGAGCATATACTGGAGAACACAGGGTTCAGGCGTAAGTTGGGAATACTGTTGTAAAGCTCATCCAATCCCCTCTTCCTCATGCAGCCAACTGTGCCAGAAACCACCACAGAACTTGAACCAGAGTCACCATAGTGGTGGGCTAGAGTATTAGACCACTCCATCACCCGAGCACTACCATTAGACTACCATCAATTTTTAACCAGTAATCATATGTATTAAGCACTGACATATAACTACAAACATAAATTACCACAAATGTGAATCCTGGAATTTCAGCAGTTCCTTCGATGATGTATGGGCCCTCCATGTGGCCCTCGTGAACACTCACCGCTACGTTAATGGGTGTAAACAGTGGCTCCGTCACCCCAGAGCGGATCTTGCATGTCAAACTATGAGAAAAACTCAAACTGAATTAATAAATGCCTTGAAATGAAGACTCATACATGCAGAGTAACAGTGAAATGAGTCTGTGCAGAATCATTTCACGTAATCATTTCACTCAATAAATGAAAAGTAAAAGACAAGTGTTTCTGCTCAGGTTTTCAGCTCAGCGGGATCCAAATTCTGGTTTCAACCAAGAAGTTTTATTTTAGCCGTATTTCGAATGGCATCATGTCTTACTTTATTAATCAGGGAGTTATTAGTTTACTGGAACATTCCATTGCATTGTTAGCCTTGTTAGTTATCTGTCAGTGTATAATTGATTTGTGTGGTGGTGATGTTATGAACTGGTGTGTGTGCTGGTGGTACTCACAGTGTGCTCATGCTTTTTGCAGGCTGAACCACACAGGCAGTTTCTCCCAGCTTTACTACATGCGTCCTGGTGCTTATGGCAGGTTTGAGGGGTGACTGAAATTCAAATCCACACACAGACACCTCTGTCTGACCATCAGGTGGTGCTGTATTTGGGAAAAACTACCCAGAAAACACACACACACACACACACACACACACACACACACACACACACACACACACACACACACACACACACACACACACACACACACACACACACACACACACACACACACACACACACACACACACACACACACACACCCACACACACCCATAAGGCCCTCAACTTTTTAATACAACTTTTCAATGCAGTCAGATCGCATTTGCCGCTCCTTTCAGACCACCAAAGCTTGGCTTGTATGTGAGCTATAGTCAATGTGTAGTTTCTTTTTTATTCACTACACCATCGTCTTTAGTTGATGAGTTTATTTGGCAGCATTTTTTTCTGGCCATACTCCCGCACTTAACGCCCACCCCCAAAAGTTTCTTGCTGCAGACCTTCCTTGTTTGCTAGGTTACAGTTAAACAAAGCTTGAGCAGCTCATTCTCTTTCGCGTTCCAGTGATACCAGCACATGCAAGCATAACACGAAACAGCCTCTTTTTATGTGATTCATATGATACCTTGGAAATAAATATTATTTAAAATGGGTTTTGTGGAACCTCGAGGTGTTTCAAGTCTTAAAGCCCAATCCTGATTGTCAAGTCAAAATCGAGTCGCAAAAACTTTGAGAGTCCGCACTCTAGCCCAAGTCACGTGACTCCGATCCACACCTCTTCTTCTAACTGTGGTTTCCAGTTGTTTCCATACATTTTATGATAAGCTAACCTCCAAAGCACTGCTGAGTCATAAGGGTAAAAAGAAAAAGACACCAACATCACCACTCTTGGGCTGGTAACCCTTTCCTACAGAGACTAAACTAAACTTATCCCACTCAGATAACCTTACCCCACCGTGTGTGTGTGTGTGTGTGTGTGTTGTGTGGTGGTGGTGTTTTGTAACGCACACGTGTGATGACGGGTGGGCAAGGAGCTCTCTGACCAGCGTCTGAACACTCAACTCTCCTGGTGCAGCATCCCGAACACCAGCCAGGACTGAACTGGAGCCGTTAGACGGCAGCACAGTCTGAGAAAATGGTGGCATCCGGGCCCCGTTGTGAACCGGATTCATCGTGTGAAAAACCAAATACATTACACAGTTACACAGTTACACGATACACCATTTCCAACAAGGTTGCCTCAACTACCATATACATGGTCTGAAGTTTGGTGATCCTTTAGAAATTTTCTACATTTTCTGTATAAATATGACCTAAAAATCATCAGCTTTCACACAAGTCCGAAAAGTACATAAAAGAAACCCAGTTTAACATAATAGACAAAAATATTTAATTTGTCATTTATTTATTGAGGCAAATGATCCAATATTACTATAAGTGAGTGCTAAAGTATGGTGAACTCTAGGATTAGCCAGTTAATTTGAGGTGAAATTAGTCAGATGTTTTTTTCAATCAAAGGGACGACATCAGGTTGAGTGGCACTCCTGTTTTATTTAGGAACAGGGATATATCAAAGTTCCTGCTCTTCACACACACATGTTTGTGGCAGTGATCATTGCACGACCACAGGAGTTGCTGATGCTCATCAGGCTTGAAAAGGTTACAACCGTCTCTAAAATAGTTTGGACTCACCAATCATGGTGGTGGTGTATCATGGTTTGGGCCTGTTTTGCTTGCATCTGGGCCAAACGGCTTTGTCACATTGATGGACAAGGATTTCTGAATTATATCAGCGAATTCTAAGGAATGTCAGGACTCTGTCCATACACTGAAATCTCAAGAATGTGGGTCAATGCAGCAAGACAACTACCCTAAGCACACAAGCCGTTCTACCAAAGAATAATGCCAAAGAATGACCAAGTCAAAGTCCTGACCTTAATCCAATCGAAATGTTGTGGAAGGACCTGAAGCGAGCAGTTAATGTGAGGAAACCCACCAACATCCCAGAGCTGAAGCTGTTCTGTACGGAGGAATGGGCTAAAATTCCTCCAAGCCGGTGTGCAGGACTGATCAACAGCTACAGGAAACGTTTAGTTATTGCTGCACAGGGGGGTCACACCAGATACTGAAAGCAAAGGTTCACATACTTTTGCCACTCACCAATATGTAATATTGGATCATTTTCCTCAATAAATAAATGACCAAGTATAATATTTTTGTCTTATTTATTTAACTGGGGTCCTCTTCATCTACTTTTAGGACTTGTGAGAAAATCTGATGATGTTTTAGGTCATATTTATGCAGAAATCTAAAAAATTCTAAAGGGTTCACAAACTTTCAAGCAGCACTGTAGGACTAGTAATGAAGTAAAAAAAAAAATAAATAAAAAAATTAAAAATTCCACAATTTCCTAGACATGGACATGGCAAACATAAGCTTCTTTTTTGCACAGATACGTTTTAAGTGGCATTTGTGAGAGATGCAATGGACTGGGGCCCCATCTAGGTTTGGGTCCTGTCTTGCACCATGTGTTTCCGGTTAGGCCCCAGAAAGGTATAGGGAGAAAATGCCTTTATAGTTTAAAAAAAAAAAAAAAATAAATAAATATTACCTTATTCCCCACTATAAAGAGTAGCTGGTCTGGAGGAAGCACAGCAGCGGTGGAAGAAACCCTCTGGTTTTCAACTAGTGAATAGTTGGCAAAGATGATGGGACTGGATCTCCTCAACACAAACTGCAAAGGAATGGAGGACACAAAGTCAGTGAACTTACTATAGCTGCTGAATATTAATGCTCAGAATGCCTGATTTGTTGCTTACTGCTAAACACATGCCTTTTTATATTCTGCATGCTCTCTATATGATGTTCAACACAAACATGCATGTTCAGAAGAGCTTGAGGTCCATGAATGCTTGACACAGTTTTCTACAGAGCTATTTTGAGTCGACACAAAGTGTACTGTGAGCATAACAAGAATTCATCCTCACATTGAAACTCAATACAGAACTGAATCCAATTAAATCAATGTAAGAAGAATGATATATCTCAAATCCATTTATTTGTCAAGAAACAGCTCTCATATTACTCTATTCCCAACTTTCCAATCATGTGCCTTTGATACACATCACCCCCTACCCTTGCCAAAATATGTGCCCGTGGTTACAGAGTATTATTAAAATCAGTTTCTGGGAACGCTTTTACAGATATGAGTGGAATGTACTGTTTTATTTTTCCCCCAAATAGGATTTCTTTTATTGTTGGGAAGTCATGGCTTTACTGCTACTCCATACACGGAACATTTGGAAAATCACCAAGTCTACAGAAGCGCCACTTTACGGATTCCCATAGTAACATTAAAATGGGAGACTGTGGTAGCCTAGTGGTTAAGGTACTGGACTATGGACCAAAAGGCCAAGCTCTGCCAAGCTGCCACTGTTGGATCCTTAAACAAGGTCCTTAACCCACAACTGATTGGATTGTAAGATTGTATGAATTGTAAGTCGCTCTGGATAAGGGCATCTGCTAAATGATGTAAATCTAAATGTAAAATAACCTACCCAGGGTTCATCTGTCAGGCCAAATAAACTAAGTGCATCAAGTCCAGTTTTAATGCAGTAGATACATTTATAAATTATATGAGGCCCATTTAATATAAAATCGAGTCAGATGAATGTATAAATAACACATGCTTTCATTACTGGTATTGGTACAAGTGAGCAGGTGAATTAATGTACAAAAGTGTAAGGATCTATAACAGTATATGATGCAAAGCTCAGATCACTCAAGGTTTGCTGAACATCAGAATGAAGTCAAACTATGTTTTCCTCAAGCCAAGACCCAAACATGATTGAACTCCAAGACGTTCAGGAGCTCAGATTGTACAAATCTCCTTCATCCATTTCTTTCATCCCTTAAACAGCTGGAAGATTTCTTCTTGAAGCTCCAAAATCAAAACTGTGAATACCTTCATATCAACATGTTATAGGTTTCCGCTATTCTGTCCACCCCCGGTATATACCATGTTGTCTCGATTATGATGCGTGTATAGACCATGGTCTGTCCTGTACCTGCAGCAGTCGACCGTCGGCCGTCCCGATGTGAGCCAGAGTCTTGTTGTCGATGGTGGTGACGAGCAGGGACGTCAGCAGAGTGTCTCTCATCTGTCTGTTAAACAGGTCCACTCTGTAACACGGCTGAGCCACCAGAGTCGGCTGATCCCTGCAGCTCACACTGTGCTCCATGCTCTGCTCACACACACATACACGCACACAAACATGGTAAATACAGTGGTACCTCGGTTCTTGTTGTTGATGTGTTCCAGAAGACTTGTCGAGAACTGAAAAGAACGAGTACCGAGCAAATGTTTCCCATAAGGAATAATGTAAATTGAATAAATCCGTTCCAGAAAATCCAGAAAATCCAGAAAATCCACACTGTATAACATTTACATTTACAGCATTTAGCAGACGCCCTTATCCAGAGCGACTTACAATTGATACGTCTTACAATCCAAGCAATGGTGGGTTAAGGGTCTTGCTCAAGGACCCAACAGTGACAGCTTGGCAGAGCTGGGATTTGAACCCTGGACCTTCTGGTCCATAGTCTAGTACCTTACCCGCTAGGCTACCACAGTCCCCACAGTCAAGAACTGAATTCGACAAGTTCCAAGGTACCACTCTATATATTTATGGGGACTTGCTGCTATTGCTCAAGCGTAAGGGGAGTTCACACAAAATACTTGCCACAGCAGCCTATAGAAGCTGTTTTTTATAGCCTACAGAAGCTGTTTGTTCAGTTTTTTAATACTGCATACGAATATCCTGTATTTTCTGATTGTATTTCAATAAAGAGACTGAGAAAGAATTATATGTGTCCATTATATTATTGCTAAATCAATGGTATATCTAATCCAATGGTGGCCTAAGACTTTTGCACAGTGCTGAATATATGAACATGAATATCTGTGGTCATGTGAACACAGACCCAGCTGCCTGACCTGAAGAGGACGGACACAGCTACAGCTCGCCAGACATTCCTGAGTCTCTATGCTCCTAGGGTCAGGGGTTGGCGCCTGTACTTGATTTTTTCACTCGGGTTAGTGTCCAACTTGAGATGAGAAACAAATGTTTCGGTTCAAACCAGTTCAAGTGATCTGACTCACTTTTAAAACACCTCATATCTATTACACTGTGTTTTCCTGTGTGGAAAATGATCATTATCATCAGCAAAACTGTTTCAATAGCTTATTTGGCAGGATGATATGAAACATCATCCAAGAAGTTCCAGGAAGAACTTCTCATGTAGGTCACCGGAAAGCTTGGTTCTTGTGATGTAATGCAGCATCTTTAAACCCGGTGATGCACATTGCTCTCTGGGTCTTCCTTAAACCTAACCTGTTACAACCCGTGGCCTACATAACCGATCACTGACCAGAATTAACCATTAAAAACACGACGGGAGCTGTAACACGGCAACCAAGATTTCCTGTTTGAAACACAAGCTATTGGTACAAATTATTATTGCAATATATAGTTATTATGATACACATTCAGATTTCTCGTTTTCTTCACAGCACATAATGAACCAAGGGATATATTGGCTGGCGGAGCATCCACCCATTGGAAACCACGTTACCATGGAAAAGAAGGGCGCTCATACGAAGGAGCCTTTGTAGACCCGAAATGGGACAGCCTAGTCATGCCACTATGACTCAATTGGTCTGCAAATGCAGCCTCCGAAGGATGCAGCCCCTGAAATGGGACGCAGCCATGGTCAAAACATCTTGCTTAAGTTTAAACCATCAGATTGGGGAAGAAAGGTGATTTAAGTGACTATGAACATGGCATGGTTGTGCTAGACAGGCTGGGTTCTGAGTATTTCATAAATCGCCGATCTACTGGGTTTCTCACGCATAGCCATCTCTAGGATTTACAGAGAATGGTCTGAAAAGAGAAAATATCCAGTGAGTGGCAGTTCTCTGGGCAAAAATGTTGTTCTATTTTGTTTTACAACATTAATGAGTAACGTTTAAGTCAATACTGATTCCTTGAGCCTCTCACACATGGTGAGGTATATGATTTATTAATTCAATAATGGTATCGGATCGACATCAGGTATCAACCGATATGCAAAGTTTATGTATCGGTACCAGAACTGAAAAAGTCAGATTGGTGCATCCCTACTGTAAAGGCAACTTTACAAATTAAAAAACCATTACCTCATAATTAAGCACTGAATAAAATGAAAGTGGAGGCTGTTGGTAGAGATGAGAAGTCTATTATTTTCCCAGTCACTGTTCATTAGAGCAGTGTTTCCCAGCCACTGTGCTGCAGCACACAAGTGTGCCGTGAAAAATCATCAGGTGTGCAGTGGAAGATTATTCAATTTCACCTGACTGGTACTCAAAGCCAGCAGCGTATAGTGAAAGGCAGAACAACTACATTCTCTTCCACTAGAGGGCAGTAAAATATCAGCTTTGTGTTCACCTAAACAAGCCCAGGTTTCACACCGAGTAAGTAAATTAAGTAAATTAAGACTAGATTTTCATTACATTTCAATAAATATACTTTTTGTGACATTTTTGTTTGCTGGTGTGCCTTGTGATTTTTCTAATCTGAAATATGTGCCGTGACTCAAATAGGTTGGGAAACACTGCATTAGAGCAGGTTAGAGGCTAAGATAGCGGGAGTCTCTATAGCGCAGTTACTGAATAATAATTCCTTACTATTTGTCTGAGCTAGAAATATGGACCTCTCTGCAAACAGGTTAACAAGCTTCTCCTTTCCATTTTTTTAAAGAGCAGCCTTTCTCGTCCGGTCGGTTTTAACGAGATAACTGCTCAGCGCATGCAGGCAAACAAGACTGTACTCACTGATTTTTCTCAGAATTGTTTCCCACCCATCTATAAACACAGAGGAGAACTTAACACACCGCAGAACACAGACAGCTTTATCTGATTTGTGCCTCCAACTACAAAGTCCTACTTGTAATTTTGAGTGAGGCATCTTCATGACCAGGGTAACGTTTGGAGATCTGACATGTTTGTACAGTTTAAACACACCCTAACGCAAAGATAAGAGCACTATGACTCATTAGCCAATCAGGACACGGTGCAGCTGGTACTCTAAAGGAACGGCCTGGAGTGGAGTGGAGAAATATTGCTGAATTAACTGCATTAATCCGGTCTGCATCGGTAGTATCGATACTTCCAATCCTGGCAACAAAATATTAATCAGATGTTAATGTACAGTACTGTTCAAAAGTCTTAGGTCAGCATTAGATTTGTTGTTTTAGAAATGGTTGTATTCTGATAAAAAGCTCTGTCATGGTATGGGGTTGGGTCAGTGACCTTGGGTGATGGCAGCATTAATGTAGAGAGGTTCAAGACGAAATCTTTTCCATGGACGTCCATGCATTTTTCAACAAGACAATGCAAAACTAGCCAAATCAGAAAAAGTTAGGACTGAAATATGTAAATCCCTTCCAATCTTTCTTTGAGGAACACTGATTTAAACATTTCAATAATTTTCTAACACATTTGTTGATTAAATTGAAGATCCTCCGGCCATCTTTACTCCTCAAAGACTCAGCCTTTAGTGGGTCCTGCTTTTGTACCAAATCATGATTATAATCATCCGTTTGAAATGACATCATTATTTAGTTTTTACCTCATTACCAACCCTAACTGCCCTAATGTGTTGCAGGCCTGAATTGCAGGATGATTATTATTATTAATATTATTATTATTATTATTATTATTAACAAATGAAATGAAGTTCACCATGACATATATTGGGTTCATACTGTCTGCAATGATATAAAAAAGTCAAAGGAAAATGTGAGGAACAATGCATACATTTTTATTTGCATTTTCCATAACGTCCCAACTTGTTCTGATTTGGGGATGTATATTAATTAATTAATAATATATAAATATAGTTTAAGATGGTTGACCCCTTTTTTTTTTATTTGAATGCTGTGCTAAGGTCCTGCACATTTGTGTTTATTTTAGTCACAACTAAAGTGTGTGACTGTAAAGCCTAGTGACTGACTTGCATCATCTCACTTTGCTTGCTCACAAATTTCCAGTTTCTCATGCCAAACTACACACACCGTCACAGACTGACCACAGCAGCCATCACGTCCTGTTCATCCTCACTGATCTACAAACACTTCTACATACTGATGCTGCAAAATAAATCTGCCATTACTCATCACTCCCACTGCATTCCACAGCGAGTACACACAGAAGCAGTCAAACACACGCCTTCTCCTCTTACTCTCAACCTGAGTGTCCACTAGTTCATCTCTAAGACTCGCATGTGCTATTCATTGACAAATTTGTATTTAATTTACATAAAAAAAAGTCACCACCTGGATTTAACTAAGCAAACAGTTAAACACTTAAAACTATCAGATAATTACTGCATTGGTGATTAAGTTTTAGCTGGCAACAAGTTATTTAACCCTAACTGATGAAGTGAGGAGCTTCTCATTAGTTATGAGATTCGAAAGACATCCTGTGGTCGTGGAAAAGATGTTCATCTGTTTCAGGGTCAGATTGTGAAAGAGTGGTTCAGGGAGCATGAGACATCATTATCACACATGGATTGGCCACCACAGAGTCCAGACCTGAACCCCATTGAGAATCTTTGGGATGTGCTGGAGGAGACTTTGCGCAGTGGTCCGAATCTCCCATCATCATTACAAGATCTTGTGGAAGAATTCATGCAACTCTGGACAGAAATAAATGTGACATTGCAGAAGCTCGTGGAAACGATGCCACAGCGAATGTGTGCTGCAATCAAAGCTAAAGGCAGGCCAATGAAATATTGGAGTGTGTGACCTTTATTTTGGCCAGGCTGTGTTTAGTAGTAAATGTGTAGGAGAGCTTTGGCCCCTTTGTAGTGGCGGGATGGACATGCGCAGTAGCCAGAATAGCTTTAAAAAAAAAAATCATCATATTTTTCTGTGTTATTTGAATCCAACAATGCAAGTAAGTCGTATCATTTTTGTCAAATCACACCAGTGATTTTAAATGTGCATTTTAAACGTTAATTTCTCTTTCAGTCTTCGATATATAGGTCTCTCCCCATTCAAAGAGATAGGAGTCTGGTCTTGTATGGCTGGAAATAACTTTTTTCCCTCTTTCTTTGCTGTAATTCATCACAGAGTAGACTTCATGCTCTTCGTGTCACAGAAACAATCGTCAATCACGGACTCATTTCTCAAATTTCTGCAATTGAATAGAAACTGTACGCGTGTGTACATTTTCATGTACATTGTAAATGAGATTGTACAATCACACCGGCTGCTCAATAAAACACCTTATGTCAGGATCAGGTACAAATGTCACTTTGTCTATTTTTTTGTAGCCTCGTTAAGTCCCCAAACTCACCTCTCGCCAAATATAGCCATGAAACAGACATGGGGGAGAGAACGAGTTTCTACTATGTATAATATATATACTCTGATATAGATCAAAATCGGAATTGGGGTTTCGATATCCAACCCCAGGTGTAACGATGTATCGCGATGCAAAAATGTCACAACGCAGATCATTCTGTATATTTCGCCATCTGATGCAATTGCTTTCTTTGAACACCAGAGGGTGCAATCATACATCTCGCTCCCATATGCACATCTTCATTTCTGCAATGGGAAATTTGTTAAGATTGAGATGAATTTGAGATTGAGGATGTTTAAAGGTTCAGTGACCGTGTTTGTTTATTTTGATTTTAAATTTCAAATTTTAATTGATTACATTTCAGTAATAAGAAAGTCATAAGATAATCTAATCAGGAAGTCAGAATCAAATAGTAAGCAGAGTGTGAGACCGGACTATGGACCAGAAGGTCCAGGGTTCAAATCCTGCCTCTGCCAAGCTACCGCTGTTGGGTTCTTGAGCAAGGCCCTTAACCCACAATTGCTAAGGCTGTATCAGCTGTACAAAAGTCGCTCTGTAGAAGGGTGTCTGCTAAATGACATACATATAAATGTCTCTCAACACCCCTAGTGTCTACATACTTTTGGCCACATAGTGTATGTAAATGTCTACCAATATAGCCCACTCTAATGGAATCCCCTTTGCTGAGTGATCACTGGATGTACTGGACTGACCTCATGGGGGCAGCTTTCGCAGGGCTGGAAGTGGCACAGTCCCCTGGAGAGCTGCTCCGGTCCTGATTTACAGCAATCCTCCACGCCCTGATCGATGAATGAGTTGACCCAGTCCATGGGGAAAGCGCAGAGGGCCGAGTCATGCTCCGGAACGCCCGAGTCATCTGTAACAGCAAAGACTCCATAAAGGATGTCGTCATCCTCCTCGGCGCCGAGCTCGTCAGCCAACTCGCGGCCGGCTCTTCCGAAGTGCGCCGCCTGTGCTACGTTATACACAATGTCCTTAAAGGCCTCGCTGGTACCGGAGGTGGACCCGCCCGTGTTTCTGCGTCGACGCTTTGGTTCAAAGCGGCACTCGAGCACGACCTCGCGATAGCGCCGCGTTTCCCATTCGTTGCGCGGTAGGCGGCCGAGCCTCGTCTGATAGGGCGAGGTTCCCTTTTGCTCCGCCTTTTCCCTCTGCACGGACAAGAAGTAGACAAAGTCGTTCGTGAAGAAGGTGTAAACGTACTCGATGGGGTACACCCGCCTGAGGTCGGGCAGTACGGTCAAACCCTGGACGTCTGTATGGAAGCCGTCATCGGAAGCCAACGGCCGGCGCACCGAGACGGATTTGCGTCCGTAGCGCTGTGTCACGCTGTCGTTGACCGTCGCGGCTACGTAGAAATACACCGTCTTTCCCTCCTCCACCATGCTGACCTTGGTGCCCAGCGGGCTTGCAATGCAGTCCGGACAGAACGCGGCCGAGTTTGCCTCTTTCCGAAAGAGGCACCTGGAGGGCGCCGGCGGCCGGCCGTTCTCGTGCAGCTGGTGGAAGTAGCACACTCCGTACTGCGAGCTTCCACACGTGTACAGGTACATCAGGAACGTGTCGAGCAGCAGCACCTCGTTGTCCGTGTCCTCCTCGAACGGATCACTCTCAATGCTGCACAGGCGACATAGCCTGCACTCTCTGTCGCTCACTGGCCCCGTGCGGAGCTCCCAAAGCTTCCCCAGAGTACCGTTCACCGCCTCAATAAGGTTCCGCGAGCCCAAATAGACCTCGTGATAAACAGGGTTGACGGCGATATTCTGAATAGGGTTGATTGTCTGGAAGAAGGTCATAGGGTAGGGCACGGAGAAGTTGACCGAAATAGGGGACGTAATGGGACAAGTGTCCGACACTGCCAAAGGCACAAAGGCCTGGAACAAGACGCATAGCACCAAGATGGTGGTCCAGTGGACCATGTCGAACGAGGGAACGCAGATGGCCTCTGGTTACCTCCAGCTTTTAAACTGAGCCATCCTCACGACAAACATGGGATCTCTGAGGAAAAGGAGAGACACACAAACAGTCTGAGAATTTAAACTCAAGACACTTTCAGCATGAAGATCAAGTCTGGTGCTGGGGCTGACAAAATAACGGCTGTTAAGAATTCTCCTGAGTTTAGCCTTTGTCATGGAAAAAACCCTTAAACCCAGAACAGTTTGTGCTTAAACTGACATTTTAAATGCCTCAGAAATAGATCTATACTTATATAATGTTTGGGAAAAAGGTAATAGGATAATTAAGAAATAATATTCTTACGTTCCATAAAATGATCTGCTCTGTATATAGAAGATCGTCCCACCTATCACGTCTGAACTCGTAGATGTAGCGTTCAGAAGAACCTATTCAATATTTCCCTGCAAAAGCAGGAGGCACAGCAATGACTCACCACTCGTGATGACTTTAGTGATGAGTCTCTATTTACATTAGGGTTAGTCAAGATAAACTGAAGCAATGCGGCCCTTCCTGACAGGACTGCGCAAGATGGAGAGAGCCACAGTTGTTGTTTTGAGTCAAGATAAACAACCGAGCATTTATTAGCTAACCAAAGCCCCTGCTTCCTTTTCCTCTGTCACTCTGGGTTCCCCCGCTTGTAGTTTCTCATCTTGTGGTTGAACTCTGTCCTGCTGAGAGATCAGAAATGAGCAGATTTGAACCTGTAACATGAGGGACCACAGTGCTAATCACTGCACCACAAAAGGATGGAAGGCTTAGCTTTTTTATACATATGCCTGAAGGAATGACTTCATACTGCAGCTTTTAAAGTTGGATCTTCTTCAGGTTCCTTAGCTGCTTGTGTTGTGGTTGAACACGAACTCCCTCGTGTTGTAAGATAAAATGTACGACCTCTGCGAAGCCTGTGGCGGAGTGGCATCCCATATTGGGAACCCTTATGCTTAAGACCTGTGTGTGCCAGAGTCCCGCTAACCTGACCAGTATAGGTTAAAAAGTCCTCTCAATCTCTAAATCCAGTCTAATCAATTGGAGTTCAGACAAGAAAGAAACTTCTTTAGACAGGTAAACGTAAACCAGAAAGCACAAACGTCCATTCCTGCAGGACGCCGTAGCTCATTAACAGAGGTGATGACAGGGTGACCTGCGGCCTCTCATTTATATTCCTGTCACAAACACTACGTGCTTCGGGTGTGAAAAGACGTGCACGGCCTGATGCTTGTGTAGCGTCAATCTTTTAAAGTAACGACTGAACTAATGACTGGTTGAAGGCGTGCTCAACAATTGTTACTGCTGCATTAACACCTGGCGAGACATCGATAGCACATTCAGGGCTATCTGTATAATACAGCCCCAAGTCAGATAGAGACGGGACAGTATAGAAAATGCCTTACATTTTGTTTGACTTTTATTTCATTGCAGACAGTAGGAAACCAAGATATTTCAAATTTTTCCCTGTCATTTCATTTGTTAATGAACATCCATTCCAGCGAAGTTGGGACGGGGGCAATTTAGAACAAGTAATGAGGTTAAAAAAAGCAAAACTGATTGTAAACATGATTTGGTACAAAAGCCGCATCCATGAAAGGCTTTGAGGAGCAAAGGCAGAGGATCTCCAGTTTGTCAACAGATGCGTGAGAAAATTAATGAAGCGTTTCAAAACAATGTCATTCAAAGAAAGATTGGAAGGGATTTGCATATTCTTCCCCTACGGTGCATATCATCATCAAATGCTTCAAGGAATCTGGAGGAATTTCAGTGCGTAAAGGGCAAGGACACAACCCTAAACTGAAGACCGGTGATCTCCCATCCCTCAGACGGCACTGCATCAAGAACCGTCATACATCAATAGCTGATAGAACCACATGGGCGAGGGATTACTTTATCAAACCTTCATCAAGCACTACAATACGGAGTTACGCTCACAAATGCCACTTGAAACGTTACTGTGCAAAAAAGAAGCCTTATGTTAACCAGTGTTCATTCCGTTAACAAATGACTTTTGTCAACGACCCTTTTTTTCTAACCAAAACAAGACGATGACTGAATTAAAATGAATGAAAAACGACAAAAACTAGGATGAAATGAACTGACACTTTTGTCAAAGAATAAAAACGAGACGAAAATGTTTGGCAGAGACGACATCCAATGAGACCTGACAAGTTAGGGAAAGATCCAATCATAACTTGAGTACATGTGGAAAGGCGGGATGAGTTGGGTAGCGATCCAATCAGTAATGGTGTTAGATGCAGACATTTGATCTGAACCCGGGAAGACATACTAGCTCAACAATGGCAACACCTGGGAGAAAGAGGAGAGTCGATATATGGACACATTTCTCATTTGATATCAAGGAAAACAAGACTCTCTGTAAACCGTGTGGGCCGACTATCTCTGGTAAAAAAGGAACAAAGTTTAAACCACTTGTCATCCTGAAACTGCGGTCAAGCTATCCGCACCTAAATGCAAATAAAGTAGGGATTAAAATACGTTTCAGTTCGTGACGTGTATATATTTTAACTTGGTCTAAAAAGTGTTCATATTATATTTAAGGAGTATTCAGGTAACATAACTCCATTTTATACTGTAATTAAGCAGATCTTTGATGGAAATTTGATGATCACTTTACTGTGTACAGTTATTATAATGCATGCATATAGAGCTGAGCTGATATCTTAATTAAATCTTATAATATATCATTCATTCCAACTTGGTTCTATTCTAGAATACCTGCTAAAGGTCCACACCGAGTGTGAAGCAGATCTATGGTGGAAACTTTGAGTAATAACCACTTTAATGTCTACTTTTATGATCAATGCATGCATGTCGATGTTCCATTTTAAAAGGGCAACATTTAAAAAGCATTTACGTATTGCAACGTTTACATTTCATATTTTAGTCAAGGAAAGCTACTGCAGATTTAGTCGACTATAATCTTATAATTAGTCGACAAACTATTCTAAAACTATAAACAATTCAGATGACTAAATTATGACTAAAACTAAATTACATTTTAGTCAAAAAACTATAACTAAAACTAAAGTAAAATTAGCTGTCAAAATCAACAATGATGTTAGCCATGTCCTGAAACTTATCTGGGCTCAGAAGCATCTAAAATGGACCATCACACAGTGGAAACATGTATTGTGCTCAGACCAATCTGTATTACAGAGCCTTCTTGGAAGAAATGGAAACATTGTGTGCTCCAGACCAAAACGAAAAAGGACCATCCAGAGTGTTGTCAGCTACAAGTCCAAAAGTCAGGCTCTGTCATATTATGGGGTTGGGTGAGTGCCCTCGGCAAAGGTCATTTACACTTCTGTGATGGCAGCATTAATGCAGAAAAGTACACTGAGATTTTAGAGCAACATAAGCTGCCTTCAGGACTTCATCTTTTCCAGGGACGTCCATGCATTTTTCAACATGACGATGCAAAACCAGGCAAGTCAGAAAACGTTAGGACTGAAATATGTAAATCCCTTCCAATCTTTCTTTGAGGAACAATTGCTTTTAAACATTTCAATAATTTTCTCATACATCGTGTGGACAAACTGGAGATCCTCTGTCCAGTTTTACTCCTCAAAGACTGTTTCCTGGATGCTACTTTCATACCAAAACATGCTTATGATCACCTGTTTGAAATCGCATCATAATTTAGTTTTTTTTGCATCATTACTAGCCCTAAATTGCCCCGTCCTAACTTTTTGGAATTTGTTTCAGGCCAGAAACGCAGAATTAAGACCGTCACATGCAGGTACGTTTGACTGCGTCAAGGGAGTAGGGGCCAGTCAGGGTCTCGTCAGTGACCCCTGCAGGCCCTGCTGTCAGATTTCTGCCCTTTGTGCTCCAGGACAGTCGTCTGACCAGGACAAGCGGGGACAAAACCTATTAGGAAAACTCACACGAGTCGTGCATAATTTAGTCCTGTAACACTGTTAATCCTGCCATCATTTACCGCCTGTGTGGAGCAAGTTCTATAAATAACCTTTTATTTTGCCTTTTTTCCTACGGATGCTGGTCCACTGACGCTCCTGTACACCATGTCACATAGACTCACTTATTCAGCCCTCCTAATGCTCCTGTTTGTTTTTTTATATCAGTGTTGTACGTGAAAATGAGTCAGCGTATATTCATGCACGACTCTGCTCTAACCTGCACGAGTGTTAAGTGCTGGGCTCACATAGTAATGGGGGTTTTTGACCAGCTTTATGCCCAAGGTTACCTGAAGCATTTTAATTGAGTTTCCAGTGATTCATTGGAATTAAAGTCAGGAGTGTTCCCTTTGTTTGCCTTTCCAGCGTTGCTACGTTACGAGCGCGAGAGTCTGCGTCGCACTTGGAATGTAGGCTCTTCTGATAGCGGTGTTACAGTGGCTGTAGGTAATGCACTCATGTTTATTAACAACTCTGTATGACCTCTTCTGTGAATATCCTACATTGTCCCTCATAAACCAATAATGATCACATTTTTGAGAGGGGTGGCTCATCAAGGGTTCATATTTTCAATATATGGCCTCCATTACATTCATAAAATCAACAAAACCTGGCATTGCACCAGAGGCACCCAAACATTTGCAGACTGTGAGTAGGTGTTGAGGGGCTCACAGCTGGATTTTAAGAGCCACAGTAGTAGCTGAACTTAAAGCCCAGTACAGTTTATCACACACACCTAAAACATTTAAAAACCCTAAACCAAATTTCTCATAGGTTAAATGAATCATTAAAAATAACTTTAACATTCTCTTTTCAAAAAATCAGCAAAACAAGTCTCTGCATTGCAAATCTTTGTATAAAATCAAATCAAAATACACATCCATGAGGCTTCCACAGCAGTGATAAAAGGAACGGTACATTTTAGTATTTATTTCTAATCATTTCTGTGCATTAAGGAATTAAAGAATTTACAGGTCTGTGAGAACCAGAAATCTTTCTTGTTTGTGGGTGACCAAATACTTATTTTCCACCATGATTTACAATTCAATTCTTTCAAAAAATTAGGAAATGTGATTTCCTGAATTTTTTCCTCATTTTGTCTCTCATAGTTGAAGTGTACCTATGATGAAAATTACAGACCCCTCTCATCCTTCTAAGTAGGATAACTTGCACAATCAGTGGCTGACTAAATACTTTTTGCCCCATTGTAATAGAATACAATAGATCAGAAGGTAATAGAAAAGAATAGATCAGGAGGTAATAGAATAGAAGGAAATAAACTAAAGTGTAACAGAATAAAATACACCAGAGGGTAAGAGAATTAGTATAGAGTGTAATAGAAAAGAACAAACCAGAAGGTAACAAAATAGAATATAGTGTAATATAATAAAACAGAAAGTAATAAAACAGAATAGAATAGATTAGAATAAATCAGATCGATGTAATAGAACAGAATGTAATAAAATAGAGTGTTATAGAACAGAGTACTTCAGAAGGAAATAAACTAGAGTGTGACAGAGTATAACAATTAAACATACCAGAGGTTAATCAGAGGATAGTAGAATAGAATGATTCAGAACACAGAACAGTGTAATAGAATAGAATATAGGGCTATTGATAATAGAACAGAATAGAGTGTATTAGAATATGCCAGATGGTAATGTAATAGAAAAATTGTAATAGAATTAAACACGGCAGAGTGTATTATTGCAGTTGTAATGTGGGGGCACCCCTGGTTTAATCATGTCACAACCGCAGACCCGGCACCCACCCCGAGGAGCACTGGAGACTGGTAACCTGCCCCGACTTGTGAGAGTGTGTATGCACACATCTGAAAACTGACATGAAGAGCAACCCACACGTCCAGTAACAGAGCCAAGGGAACTCACAGGCAGACATCAAAACAAAACTTCACAACAATCCTTAGCAGTGCTCTACCAGCTGTACCACTCTGGTTTGACCGCCATCTCTGCCATCCTGAGGCTTGAGTGGTGAAGCTATGTTCTGTTGTGATGTCCAGCGAGAATGTTTTGCATGTAATGAGGGCAAGTCCAGGTTGAGTTATCTCTGTGTCACAGGAAATGTGGATTACACTTTGTGTTAATTCCAGATGTGCATGTTTATATCCTGTCTCACTGGTCTGCCCCCAGATTACAGTACAGTGGTGCTTGAAAGTTTGTGAAGACTTTAGAATTTTCTATCTTTCTGCATAAATATAACCTAAAACATCATTAGATTTTCACACAAGTCCTAAAAGTAGATCCCAGTTAAACAAATGAGACAAAAATATTATACTTGGTAATTTATTTATTCAGGGAAATGATCCAATATTATATATTAGTGAGTGGCAAAAGTATTTGAACCTTTAGGATTAGCAGTTAATTTGAAGGTGAAATTAGTGTCAGGTGTTTTCAATCAATAGGATGACAATCAGGTGTGAGTGGGAACCCTGTTTTATTTAAAGAACAGGGATCTATCAAAGTCTGCTCTTCACAAAATGTTTGTGGAAGTGTATCATGGCACGAACAAGGGAGTTTTCTTAGGACCTCAGAAAAAGAGTTGTTGATGCTCATCAGGCTGGAAAAGGTTACAAAACCATCTCTAAAGAGTTTGGACTCCACCAATCCACAGTCAGACAGATTGTGTACAAATGGAGAAAATTCAAGACCATTGTTACCCTCCCCAGGAGTTGTCCAACCAACAAAGATCACACTCCAAGAGCAAGGCGTGTAATAGCTTGTCCTTTGCTGTGCCGAGGGGGTCACAAAAGGACCCCAGGGTAACGTCTAGCTCTGAGCAACTGAAAATCCTTCTTCACATTGGAGGCTACTGGTAACTGTTTCATGATTCTACCATCAGAAGAACGGCTGAACAACAAGTGGTGTGTGCATGGCAGGGTTGCAAGGAGAAAGTAACTGCTCTCCCGAAAAGAAAGTTTGCTGCTCGTCTGCAGTTTGCTCTAAAGATCACGTGGACAAGCCAGAAGGCTATTGGAAGAATGTTTTTTGTGGACGGATGAGACCACAAAATCTAAAGGACTCTAAAGGAAAGGGCAGAACATCTGTCCACATGAACTGAATCTCAAAGAGAAGGTGGGTCATGCAGCAAGACAACGACCCTAAGCACACAAGCCGTTCTACCAAAGAATGGTTAAAGAAGAATAAAGTTAATGTTTTGGAATGGCCAAGTCAAAGTCCTGACCTTAATCCAATCGAAATGTTGTGGAAGGACCTGAAGCGAGCAGCTAATGTGAGGAAACCCACCAACATCCCAGAGCTGAAGCTGTTCTGTATAGAGGAATGAGCTAAAATTCCCCCAAGCAGGACTGATCAACAGTTACACGAACCGTTTAGTTGCAGTTATTGATGCGAAGGGGGGTCACACCAGATACTGAAAGCAAAGGTTCACTTACTTTTGCCACTCAATAATACATAATATTGGATCATTTTCCTCAATAAATAAATGACCAAGTATAATATTTTTGTCTCATTTGGTTAACTGGGTTCTCTTGATCTACTTTTAGGACTTGTGTGAATATCTGATGAAGTTTTACGTCATATTTATGCAGAAGTGCAGAAAATTCTAAAGGGTTCAAGCACCACCGTAAAAGAAAACTGGAATAGAAATGTAGTGCGAATAGAATATCAGAATAATATGTGACATAATATAGAAGAGCGTGACTGAATTGAATAAAATAGAAACTAAGAACAGCGTAACAAACAATAAAATTGACATTAGTTTCATGTATAAGTGCAACAACACTAAGAATAAATCAAATTAAAAGCGTGATAATTTAGAACATTACAGAAGTGGTGTGTGATAGAACAGAACAGAAGAGACTTCGAAGAGAACAAGCAGAACTGATGAACAGATTAAAATATCAGCTGTAATAGAATATTATAAAACTGAGTATAAGACATGAACTAACTATATGGAGTATTTACAAGCTATAAGGCGTATTACACACTGCATGTCTGCATTGGAGTTCTTTTATGTTTTACCATTTACACTTACTCCGATCTGGCTTTCATTCCCAGAAACTATTAAAAGTTTATTTAGTTTGTTTGTTCTTACCTGTGTGAGGAACCGAAGCTGAACGAAGATGAACTCCAGCTTCTAAACTTTCTTTTCCTTCCTTCACTGCATTTTCACATTTCTTCAGCAAACATAACCGAGCGGTTTAGTTTAACTTTATCTCCAACTGTTATACTAAACTGTCCGCGCTTATTTCTTGATTAAAACTAGGATTTTATGTTGGCTAACGGTTCGGTTCGGTCACTGAGCACCGCGGTCTAACGGCTTTCCCCCGAACTGGCCGGTGCGAGGGACTAACCGCAGAGCGTGCGCGCCCCCTGCCCCGCGCGCGCCACTCCTGAAAACGGCCAGGTACGAGACGGTGAAGCGCGCCCCCGGCGTGTGCTCGTGCACAATAAAAATGAACGACTAGAACAAAAACAAAACCGTCAAACCTATTGCGTGTTGCTTAGATATGTAATATATTAGACATAAATACTGATAAATAGCCTATGCGTACTATATATCGCCCCAAACTAATTAAAAATAAGCTACAAATAAATTTATATTTAACAATGCTACGTTGGTAACCGTTTGCTACAGAACTTATACCCATAAATTTCCTTCACGTTAACACACTAATTAAAACACTACATAAACAAAACACACAAATATCTAGCTAATTACATGCCATTTCAGCTTTAACTGTGCTGAAATAAACTACTAAATATATTAATCCAAACAAATGTATGCATATAAAGCAACAGTAATATAAGGTCTACAACTATTTTTAGACTGCGTATATAAGTACTGTGCTATATATTATTCAAATGTTACATGGCTATATGAACAGAAATAAACCAAAAATAAATGGACATATTTTTAAACGCAGTTACTTTACTTATATACTATATATCAATACATTCTGCTCTATGCAATAACTTGAATACTGTATATAATTATAATAAGGGAACTATAAAATACAAACAACAGATAAATACGTTTACAGTCCTTACTTTGACCTGATTATTAAACAGAAATGAAAATAAGACAATAAAACAAAGAAACGGACAAAGGTGTCATGGTGTGCCCTAAACATGGTGCTACCATAAACACCATGCCTCAGCCAAAGGCGCTTCTTAATTAGTGTTCAATTAGTGTTCATTATTTAATTATTTGGAACAGACCATCTCAAAGGAGTGATTTTGGATCCCCCTCTGAAAAAATCCACAATCTTAACGTGACCTCTCACCTTGTGCATGAATGAATCTGGATGGTGGAACAGACCACGCTTGGCATATCTGTCCATCAGCTTGGCCAGTGCACCAATCAGTCGATGAGGCTGCGGTCGCTGCAGCTATCCTGACTTTCCCTTCTGTCTGTGCAGCTACCGGCCAAGCCACCGAGACTCAAACACTAGTGTTAATTATTCCATTCTCTGAGATACTTGAGGCTTTTAGAAGTAGACGCACAATGATTATTCCAAAAAGGTATATTTATATAGGACTTTATTAATAATCTGTTAAATTATTACAGGATCAGTCATTTCTCTAAACAATAAAGCATCTTTGAATCAATATCTCAGTAATATGGACTGTCATCACCTATACCAAGCGTCAACATGAAGAAAGATGGACCAAAGCTTCTGGTCCTCAGAAATCCCAAAATCCCATATCCCTGCATTAAATGAAAGCAAAGGATAGAATGAGTTAAGTTAATTAATAATTATAGAAAGAGAGTATAGCAGCTCTGAGCAGCTTAGGAGGTTTCAGTGTAATCTCTGTGCCGTGTTACAGTCTAATGCTCGAAATCAATATCCAGGAGAGCCTAAACATTTGGTCAAAACTTCACATTGAACAACAGCTTAACAACATAACCAGTCATAGATTAAGTTTATATTATTTGGTCCAATGTTATTCAATCATAAACAGAACCGTGCAAAACTATAAGGCTGCCATTAAATCACATACAGCATCGTATTAGCAATGGTATAATGACCAAAGAGAATTATTTCTCACTCTCTTTATCAGAGTACAACCAGAATGCAGTATTTAAAAAAAATGAAGAGACAGAAAAAAAGACCACTTCTATAAGCTACAGTGGCAAATATCTAGTGACCTCCCCTTACACTTGAGCAATAGCAGCTTCAACAGGATGCCATGTTGACTCTTCTACAGTCAAAAGAAGCTTGATCAGGAATGGTCTTTTTGGAAGGGCAGCAGCCAGGAAACCATTTCTTTGGAATTGGAACAGGGTGAAAAAGGCGATGAGATGCTAAAGCTCACAAAGACTGGAATGAAGGTCAGTGGAACAGAGTACTATGGATTGATGAATCCAAGTCTGAAATATTTAGGTCCAATCGTTGACAATGTTACATATGGTCATTATAACATTGCTAAACCAAAACCTAATGGTGGTCTAAGACTTTTGCACAGTATTGTAGTTCAGCCTGATAATCACTGACAATACACTAATATTTCACCAGGTGAGATGTTCTAATCTTGACGATGAAGAGAACATCAGTAGTGCTACTCTATGGGTAGAAAGGACTTAGTAGCCAAGTTGTCAGTCAGGGGAATCTCTTGGTTTATTACGCAGAACAAAGCAGTTAGTGCTCTCCTCCAACAGTGTTCAGCTTCGTCCTGACTCTGTTTGAGCAGAATAAGGCACATTCACTGAAGGATGTGGAGGACACACTGCTTAGTCCTGATCCTTCTAGATTGGTAGCAGACATGCTTTAGGAGAAATTCTGGTTCTGATGTGCTTAAACTTGGCAGGACTTGAAACCTTGACCCTTAACCACTCCCAAGTCACTGCTGAGTCTGTGCCCAAGCTGCAGTGGGTGCATAGCAGCTGAACACTCTGCAAGGAGAACCCTAAGCATCTTAGTCTGAATACATGAATCTACTCCAGTAGGGTTTAACCTACAGACATGATGGGGTATTGCTGATTAAGACTGGAACGACGTCTTCATTCGCATCATATGGTGCACTCTCCAGAGGGATTTAAATTTGGGCTGAACAGGTGACGCTTAAGGTTCTTGCTCAAGGGCCCAACAGTGGCAGCTGAGCTTTGAACTTGATGCTTTCCATTTTGTCGATCAGAGCCCAAATCATGATGTACCTTCATGATTCCAATCCAAGACAAAGGGTTTTATGGCAGAAATATGGACCTCACAATACCATACTGCTGCCAACCCCATCCCCCACCCTAATCCTGCAAGGAGTAACCTCCTGTGACAACTGAGGACTTTAAGAATAAGGCATTTGCACCGAATCAACTGTGAGCAGTTATAAGCTAGTGCAGTCGTCCACAAACAGTCCAGCCCAGTTACCAACACTACATTCACACTAGAGGGTGGTGATGTTTCAAAGTTTGTCTCTTGTCGGCGTGTTTGGCTGCCTCTCTCATAATGTGTGTTAATTGTCTTGTTTATGTTTAAGGAATAATTATTGCTTATCAGTGTGTCGTTCTGGTGCTCATTTGGTTTATCTGTCTTACATGCTAGAACACCATTGCAAGGACCACAGCTTTACCCTCTGGCCAGAACAGGCATCAGCTACAGATATGATTGTGTGCCTGAGTACGGGGATTGAGGTCGAGGGATCATCATCAGAGGGCACTGCAACACCAAACCATAGCGAGCCCTATGATGGAGTGGCAACCCATATAATGTAGGCTTATGCCCTGTACAGGAAACAGCAGGGATAAAATTAGGAAATTGTGCTTCGTTTGTAAATATATACGTGTGTGTGTGTGTGTGCGTGTACTCGTACTCTGGAATAGAACCACCCCCTGACCCGAGGAGCACTGCGATTCAGGACCCCACCCTGGTTCATACAGATACCCGAAACTGTCCAGGGCACAACAGGGCCAGGGACATTCAGTATTTGGGGAATCCTGGACTTTGGCGTTGGGAAGCACAGCTCTACCCAATGAGCAACTCTGGTTCGATCCCCACCTCTAGTGAGGTGAGGTTTTTCATGTCACTAAATCCAAACAGCACTGGCCCCACATTACACCCCTGAAACGAGCACCTATCCCTGATATTCTGATGAATCATGAACGTTCTTGGCTTTCAGAACTTTGTATAACCAGGATTAATCCGCAGATATGAAACGCAGAGTCACTTAATAATTACACTTTTTAACCCCCAACCAATTTTAGAGCGTTCCATTATTCATTGATGTTGCCAAGCACAGCCATTTAGATTAGTTCCAGTATTAAATCTCACACAGTGTTAAGTGTTAGCGTTCTGTACGGACGAGCTCCCACAATATCTCACTCCCTAACAAACCCGACCGTGAGCTCCCAAACCGTCCGCTGAAGCTCCCCTTAAAGCTGTGACGGCTCCGAACTGATTCTCCAGGCCCGGACAGCAGCTGGAGCTCAGCATCAGCAGGCGATCATCTCCTCAGGACCAGCAGCTTCAGTACGTCAGGGAGTTGAGGATGAAGAGACGGTCCTCCTCCTTCCTGATCCACTTCAGCAGTTTGGTAAGAGCGGACACGGCCAGCGCTTTGGTCGCCAGAGGACTGAAGCAGAGGTAGAGCTCGAAGCCGCTGGTGGACTGCAGGGTGTCAGAGGAAGATGCATCAAAAGAGCAACTTTGATTAAAAACAAAGATAGTTAAATAAATAAAGAGCACAAAAATATGACAAGAGATTACAGGTATTATGCAACCTAAAAATGCTCTCAAATGTAATTTCCTTAGAAAATGTTTCCACTGATGTCACTAGCAAGCAACAATTGAAATCCTATTAACAGGAGCACGCTAGTACAACGTAAAAACACATTTCTGAAGGCTACAAAATATCGCCTGATTATATTTATCGGAAAAATCCCAGAAAACACAGATATCAATTCTGCCAGTATCGCACTGCTGTGGATGTTCTCACCCAGGCCAGCAGGTTTTCAGTGTTAGTGCAGCGGTAGATGTAGCGAAGCGGGCGCGTCGGGTGATGCAGGCGGCTGTGGAGGTACTGGTACAGGTCCATGATCCTCTCCTGCTGCTCGGAAGTGTGATACGGTACAGGCATCTCGGGACTAAGGGGGAGACAAAACGTAGATCAGGGGGGGACCAGCCCTGTGCACACGCACACACACACACACACACACACACACACACACACACACACACACACACTAAGGGTGTAACGATGCAGCGTGACACGATGTCACAATGTAATCACGGAGATATCACGTACGTTTTCAGTATGCACTTCTAATAACGTCGTTGCATTCTCTGAACACCTAAGGGTGCAATCATCATATAAGCCATAATATATAATCTTTCTCATTATGGGGTCATGGAGACTGAAGGGATTTGGGATGTTCACAGATGTGTGTCGAGCACTTTTCACACACACACACAAAGGATACAGAAAGGTGTTTGACAAACTGAGCATGATAACATGGTCTCGCTTTCAATTTAAGATAGCACTTGGTTATTCATATTACTAGTTATTAAAATTTTTAACTGTAAGAGACTAAAATTTTTTGCTTTAAAAACATATACAATAAATGTGCATTGTTTACATTATAAAAAAAGAATGGCTTTTATTCAATGTACAGTGGTGCTTGAAAGTTTGTGAACCCTTTAGAACAAACCATGGTTTACAAAACCATCTATAAAGAGTTTGGACTCCACCAATCCACAGTCAGACGTTGTGTGCAAATGAAGGAAATTCAAGACCATTGTTACCCTCCCCAGGAGTGGTCGACCAACAGAGATCACTCCAAGAGCAAAGCGTGAAATAGATGGCGAGGTCACAAAGGACCTCAGGGTAACTTCTAAACAACTGAAGGCCTCTCTGACATTGGCTAAAGTTAATGTTCATGAGTCCACCATCAGAAGAACACTGAACAACAATGGTGTGCATGGCAGGGTTGCAAGAAGAAAGCCACTGCTCTCCAAAAAGAACATTGCTGCTCGTCTGCAGTTTGCTAAAGATCACGTGGACAAGCCAGAAGGCTATTGGAAGAATGTTTTGTGGACGGATGAGACCAAAATAGAACTATTTGGTTTAAAAGAAAAGCTTTATGTTTGGAGAAAGGAAAACACTGCATTCCAGCATAAGAACCTTATCCCATCTGTGAAACATGGTGGTGGTAGTATCATGGTTTGGGCCCGTTTTGCTGCATCTGGGCCAGGACGGCTTGCCATCATTGATGGAACAAAGAGTTCTGAATTATATCAGAGAATTCTAAAGGAAAATGTCAGGACATCTGTCCATGAACTGAATCTCAAGAGAAGGTGGGTCATGCAGCAAGACAACGACCCTAAGCACACAAGCCGTTCTACCAAAAAATGGCTAAAGACGAATAAAGTTCATGTTTTGGAATGGCCAAGTCAAAGTCCTGACCTTAAGCCAATGGAAATGTTGTGGAAGGACCTGAAACTGATACTGAAAGCAAAGGTTCACATACTTTTGCCACTCACTAATATATAATATTGGATCATTTTCCTCAATAAATAAATGACCAAGTATAATATTTTTGTCTCATTTCTTTAACTGTGTACTCTTTATCTACTTTTAGGACTTGTGTGAAAATCTGATGATGTTTTAGGTCATATTTATGCAGAAATATAGAAAATTCTAAAGGGTTCACAAACTTTCAAGCACCACTAAAAATCAATAAATGGTGAGGAAAATTTAATCATGAACTCAGATAGCAGAGAGCATCATTACACCCCCGACACTCACTCATGGACACCAGCGTCACCAGTTGACTTTGGTGTGGGAGAACATGCAAACTCCACACAGGCGGCGATCAGGCCTTTATGACAGACCGTAGGTAAGTAACTCCACTCACCTGGTGTATAGTCCCGAGCTTTTGGACTTGTAGACGAAGTGCCAGAGCTCTGGGATTCCCACCTGTGAGACGGGGTAGGTGGGCGAGCGCAGCGCCTCCTTCAGGGCCTGGTAGGCGTTCCGCTTCTTGAGGCGCTCCAGAAAGCGCTGCTTGCACTCAGACAGGTTGAAGAAGTCCTCCCGATCGGTGGAGACCAGGATCAGGCAGAGATCGGACGCCGGCTCCAGGTACGAGATGTGGGCATGGAAAAAGCCGGAGGCGTTAAACTTGGGCAGGCAGACGGGCGTCCAGCCTTCGCCCTGCCTGAACGACGAGGACGAGGCGGCCAGGTTGGAGAGCAGGTGGAGGTCGGTGTGGTGCAGGTGCTGCTCTTTCTTGCGGATCAAGGCCACCAGGCGGTTCCCCGCCAGCAGGACGGAGAAGACCAGGTTCTTGGAGCTGGCGGCCTGCAGGCTGGTGCAGACGGCATTCCGGGTGGCGCTGCAGAGCGGCAGGCTCATGGTGGCGTTCAGCATGAGCCCGGCGTCCGTCTCCAGCGCGTGCAGCAGCCCCGCCGTCACGCGTTCCGATCCGGCCAGCAGGCGGCGCAGGTCGTAGCTTTGGCGCTGCTGGAAGACGCGCTGCAGCTGCGGCAGGGTCAGCAGGCTCAGGATCTGGTAGTAAACGTAGTGCAGCTCGCGCCACAGCTCGCTGTCGGACTGGCACGATCGGGACACGCACACCAGCACCAGCGGGCTCTTGCGCAGGAACACCACGCGAAAGCCGTCTGACAAGAAATGCAGAGAGAACGTTAAAGACGACGTTCTTAACCAAGCCCGCTACGAAGCCATCAATGAAGCCGACCTGCGTGGATGGAGCGGATGACATTCTTCTCAGCCTCCACAAAGGACACCAGAGCCATCATGACCCCCATGGTCGTAGAGAGCGCCTCCTCCGAGCCGTAACGGGTGTAGATGGGCTTCCCCGCCTCGCTCAGGACGAAGACGTGCTTCCTGTGGGAGCGCCACGCCTCACTCGTCACGTCCTCGCCCTTCTCCTTCGCCACAGCCTCCACCTCCTGCTGCTGCTCCTCCTCAGCTGCACCACCTCCTCCTCGGATCTCCTCCTGAGTTTCCTTCTCCTCCACCTCCTCAGACCCATTTCCTGTCAGTTCCACATCGGCCGTCAGGTCCTCGAAAGACTGAGTGTGGACGAACATGGCTCGCTCCTGACCCGCACCTAGAAGACGACCAAGACCTGTGACTAATAAAACCATAATAACCAAATAAATTGTTCAATTAACGCATTTTTCGGTTCTCGACCACCTTGGAACTTGGCGAATTCGGTTCTCGACCCATTTTGACCAGAAAAATATCTCGGTTCTCGTCATTTGCCCCGTAATCGATGCACTTTCTTAAACCTGTACGAGTCTGGGACTCGTTTCAACCGAAATTGGATTCATGATTCGCAATTCACAACACAGGGATTCAGGTTCACAATAGCCTTGCTCAGTGTTTATCATGTTTTTCTTTATTTTTACCTCTACAGTACTGTACACAGAGCAAATAAGTCTCCATGGGTCCTAAAAAGGCTGGTTTATAAGAGCCAACCGAAAGCAGGAATTGAATGCTCCAGAACAATAGAGTAAGTGTTTTTCCTTTACTTTTCACTTATGTCACTTATTAAATTACATGAGATTTTCAACACTTTATTATAAAATAAACTTTGTGTTAATGATTTTTCCAACAGCAGGTGTTTTAAACATGAACTTATCATGAAGCTGAATCTCCATCTACAGGCATCATAAAGTAACTGCAGTCATTTAGGGTGGACCGAAAAATGCGAATAAGAAGCCAGCTCGAGCCTCGTCTCCACCATGATGCGCCAACCACTCGTTAAACTTGTGTTCATGTCAAATTTATGTTAAGATGGATTTGTCAGAACATATCCCCATCATAAATCAGGGAGCACCTGTACAATACAACTCCATTAATGCATACAATGCCTTATAGTGTGGATTTTCTGGCGATCTGGAACGGATTCATTCAATTCACATTATTCTTTATGCAAAAATTTGCTCTGTATTTGTTTTTGGTTCTCGACAAGCCTTCTGGAACAAATCTACGACGAGGACCGAGGTACCAGTGTAATGTGCTTGGGGAGTGTATACACAGTACATTTATAGGGATGTGTGGAATTAATACAGAGAGTGAAACATAAAAAAAGGGTCATTTTATTGGGTCATCATACTGCCCAACCCTACATCAGAACCAGGAAAATAAAGAATGGTCAGACCTGGCTCTGTTCCCTCCACAAGTCCTGGAGTGGGACTGTCTGATCGGTCATTCTGCAGGCGATCAATCGGGGCCAGGTTTCCATTTGGGGTGTCCCATGTCACCCCCTTACTGTGGATGATGGCTGCCATCCTACACTGGAGAGAAGCCTCGGTGCTTCTGTCCAACGCCAAGAAGGGCCAAAACGAGAAATCACTGCACAAAAACACAGTTATCAGGGTGAGTGCTATTACACATATATAAAGAAAGTTTCACAGTAATTAATAAGTACTACAATTATGAATGTAATAAGACATTTAAAACAGCATCACCCAGCTGAATATGTGGAATCTGCTAAGTTCTGCTGAGCTCTGCTGAGAGCGAAGAGCCAGATACAAGCCAGAAGCTGCTGCCATCTTTCTTTAGCAGTGAAGAAGTTTCCATTAAAAGAAACGTTGAACAAAAATTGTTTTTATGCTGCCATTTATAATTCTTTCAAAAAAAAAAAAAAATATCGGAATCAGGCAAAATTGGAACCGGCCAGTTATATGTTCAGCCAAAAAGATTGCAATCGGTGCATTTCTAGTTACAACATTTAATCATTTGGCAAATGCTCTTAACCCAAGTGACTCATAACTGATACGCTATTGCAAGGTACAATAAAAATAACTGAGGGCTCAATGGTAGCAGCTTGGCCGTGCTGGAACTTGTACCCTGAACCTTTTGGTCCATATTGCATTAACTTTAACCATCACCACCACAGTCCAGTGGCAACTGAGCTTACCCAGCTCTGAGATTAACTGGCGCAAAGCTCATCTGCACCATGTGAAATTCAGCCTTGACCAGGATAAGTGGGGATTAGAAGATTCAAAACCATAACTGAAAAACACAGCCTTACACACCACAACTGGCACGTCAAAAAACCAGTCTCGAGTCCATAAATGAGCGGTCTCGGTCTCTGTGTGCAAGTTGCACTCGGAAATTGTTGTGGAGACCAACCAAGTCCAATGTCTGAGACTGTCTTAATTAGGTCTCAGTCTTGTCTTGATCTTGACTCAGATCTTTTAGTAGACTTGACTACTAAAAGTATTGGTTTTGACTTGGACTCAATATGCCCTGGTATTTTTCTTAACTTGGACCCGGCTCTAGCATTCTTGATTACAACATTTACATTTACATTTACAGCATTTACCAGATGCCCTTATCCAGAGCGACTTACAGTCTCAAGCAATTGTGGATTAAGGGCCTTGCTCAAGGACCCAACAGTGGCAGCTTGGCAGAGATGGGATTTGAACCCTGGACCTTTTGGTCCATAGTCCAGTACCTTAACCGCTAGGCTACAACACTACAAATGGCTGCACCTGAGAGAAAGAAGAGGCCGGACTGGGGTGCTGCACCAACGACCCCTGTTCAATGTCCCATCCGAGGAACACTTACACCTGCACCCTACGAATTCCAGACATTATGAGGCAAGAAGCCACTACAAGAGGGGAAAAAACTGAAATGACACATTTCTGTACATTTTAATAAAAACAGTATTTTTGTTTACTACCTTTTCAGATAATCCACTGGCGCTTTGGATGGAACTACAAATAAATATTGAGCTCATGGACACCGACCTTATCTTTACAAGCAAATAGCAGATAAAAACACCACCATGATCAATCTAGAGCCATAAACACTGGATTCACTCTTAGAACTGCAACACACTGAGGACAAGTTAAAAGTGTAGGATCTAGTGAAAGTGGAAAATTACAGCTCTAATAATTCCAGCCAACTACTAGCTAATAAACTTAAATGCGGGTGATAACAGAAGTTATTTGATTGAGCTGCTTCGCTAACTTAGCAAAGTACTTATAAAGCACGTCAGTTCGGCGTTTTCTACTTGTTTAATTCCCAATTCTACACATCAAATTAATTTGCTTTACCTGCACAAACGGGTGAACTGTTTCAGAAATAAGCGTTTAATTTACCTTTATCGACCCAGTCTCCATTCGTGAGCAGCCTCCCTGCTTGTGACTTGACTTTATTCCCTAACCGTTTTGCACCAAATCCCACCTCTCTCCCGCCTGCTCTGAGATTGGCCGTTATTTCACCATCAGCCAATCATATCAGAAAGCCTGTGCTTTGTTGGCCAACCATTGCTCACTAAAGGCGGGGCTTAAAGCAAATACGGGTGCATTCAGAAGAGAAGTGACACAGATTGTGAGGGTCGTGCTGCATTTTGGGACATTGAGTCTTTTATTATTGTGCGTTTCCTCATCGTGAGGTGGAACATGATTTATACAAATAAATACAAATCTCTGTGGAAATCTCAGTAGATTGACATCGATACTACAGCCTTGTTTTGGGGATTCGTATGAAGGAAAACATTTCAACACAGAAAAGATTTGTGGTCCGAACATAGGATGACGTAGGAGCAGCAGGCGGAGTCCTGAGGTTTTGAAACCAAACGCGCGAGACGGAACCGTGAAAGGCAAAATGATAACGATTTTTTTTTTGCGAGGAATCGAGTTTAAGTAACAAGTTAATCCGGTGAACGGACGTTGGAATAGGTAAAGTGTCGCTTTGATTTGTTATTATTGAATATAAGTAGCGATTGTTTGTATTTGTGTGACTGTACAAGCTACAGTGTGTTGCTATGGAAGAGGCTTCGTTCAGAGCAGATCGGCTTCCTCATTAGACCCTTTACAGCTTGTGTGTGTTTGTTTGATTCTGTTTTTGTAACCAGACTGTCTCCAGCATGCCTATCAGGGCTTACTGCACCATCTGCTCGGACTACTTTGACCATTCCAAGGATGTAGCAGCTATTTACTGTGGTCACACTTTCCATTACATGTGGTAAGAAACTGATTCTTATTTACTAACTCCATCAGACAATTAAACACCTAACTTGGGTCCTAGGATGGCATGGTAGTGCGGTGGTTAGCACTTATGCCTCACAGTCTCAGAAATCTGGGTTTGACTTGATGCCTGTGTGAGTGACTGAGGTCAGTCACTCACTTTCCATGCCCACACCATGTATTTAAATATGAACAGTCACCTAATAGCCCCGTGTTGCTTCAAGAAAGCTAGGGCATGTCCTTAGAACCGATAAATCCCAGTAAACTTAGTGTTTCACACTTGGCGATGCGTCCCACGCTCAGGCACAGTTCACTGGACTGGGCACGGCACACACCTAGTGTGATCACTAATCTCACCCGATCATGCGAACCCCACACAGGTGGAGTCCAAGGTTGGGATTGAACTTGGGATCTTGAGCTGTGAGGCGACCGTGCTAACCACTTGTGTCCCCATGGCACCCTCTAACATTTGTTTAAAAGAAAACACAAAGAAAAAAAATCACTACAACGCATGACCTTGGGTGCTTATTACCTCTATAAGATCCGAGGTTCTAGCTATAAAACATACAGTATACTATCAGCGTTGTTAGCTTCTAATATTATTATTAATGTATCTCATGGTCTGGTGTGTGTCGTACCCCGTGTCTCACGTCTGACCAAAGCAATAAATCACCATATATACAGACAGGAGGTCACACTGTTCTGTGTCTCACACTAACATTATTATTTGTTTGTGTTTTTCTTTATAAGTCTTCTTCAATGGTTCCAGACGGCTCCCAATAAAACCTGTCCACAGTGCAGAAAGCAGGTCAGTGATGAACTTCTTTTTGGGGGGTTTCTGTGACGTGTACAGCTCATTTGTCCATTCAAACCAGATGGGATATAGCCTTCAGTGCCCTCACGGCACAATGAACCTTGGGCTCCCTACACCCTGTATCCAGAGCATCAAACTCATTCCACCGGCTTGTCTGCATGGTGTCTACATGGTGCATCCTGGAGCACTCACTACTGCTGAAAACAAGTGGAACGCTACCGTCAACATAGTATTAGAAGCTTAAACTGTTGCACACATCACTTCCTCCAGGAAATACGCGACACTGGTTCCTCAGTTACAAGCACACATTGATGATCACAATATAAAAGATATGTTTATATAATCATGATACGGATTGTTGTGATGCACTGTGCTAATTCATTCATTTTCATACAAACTTATGCCACTTTAGGGGTGCCTAACCGGCAGCATGGGGTGCAAAGCTGGAACAAAGCTTTTGCAAGACACAGATTCTCACTCTGGGCCACTTTAGACATTGTCCTCGTTAATATAGTGGAGTATAGTGGATAGCAACTCTGCCTGTCACACGGAAGACCGGGGTTCAATTCCCCGACAAGGAGTCTTAACATTTGGACTGTGGTAGCCTAGTTTAAGGTACTGGGCTATGGACCAAAAGGTCTAGGGTTCAAATCCCACAGTAGCCAAGCTTCTACTTTCAAGGCGCTTAACCCACAATTGCTTGGATTGTAAGATTGCATCAATTGTAAGTGGGTAATGGCGTCTGTAAATGTAAATGTAGAAATAGGAAGAAACCCAAGGAAACAAGGGAAATTTAGGAGATGACATCACCGGCTGTTAGTGAAATTATGTGTAATTATTGTGATTATCAGGTCAGCGGGAGGCACATCATCAACAAGCTCTTCTTCGATGTCCCGCTCGAGGATGAAGGACCTACTGCTGATCCCGAAAGCCTACAGGTCAGAGATCAGCTGTGTGTTTGTGTGTATGTGCACAAGACTTGTGTGGTATAATTTCATGACTACACAGACCCCCCCCCCTCCCCCATCATCCACTGATCTTAATGTGAATTTATTTGCTATTTTTTTCTAAGGAATGTCCTAACCATACAAGCCTGGTTATTAGGGTTGCTCACGGTTTGATATGTGATACTGAATTCGCTATTCGATTTTCACACAGTGAATGATTTTACATTTAAAGGGCATTCGTCTTTTATTTCTGAAGTGTAAACAATGCAAAACTATGCACATTCTAAGTTTATTAAACCCAAAAGTTATAAGTGTATGAACTTATATTTTATAGGTTCTTAAACCAAAACACTGCAATTAAAATAAATGACTACAAACAGAGGTTTAAAAGTGTAAACAGAATGTTCACATTGCTTTTGCATTTCTGAAAAATAACAATACAAAATCATGTGCGCTTTTCTTTTTTTTTTCTTTTTTTGTTGAACAATTGATCACCTTTATTCCCCTGCAATTAAAAGAAATGACCAGAAGCTGAGGTTTAAAATTGTAAACAGAATGCTCTATAGTAGCTTCACCATATCTTAAATAGCCAAATGAAAACATTCCTTTTTTTATATCAGAACAATAGCAATTCCAAATGATGTGTATTTTTCTTGTAAAGAATTTCACAAAAGGAATCTTCAGTGCCCTGCAGTTAAAGGAAATTGGAAGGGTTCTCACCGAGAGCAAGACGTGTGTCTGAGAGTATGACTGAATTGCAAAAACAGAACTGCATCAGATGGCAATTAGACGCTGCTTCTGTAAACATTGCGCATCGTTACACCCCTAGTTGTTTGTGTTGTTCTTTCTGTGCCTCACTGATACAACTTTGCATTTCAGAACGAGCTGGACAGAATGAAGGTGGTTTTATGTGAAAAGGGTAAGAATCAGGAAGAAATCAGCAGGGTGATGATTGGTTGGGATGTTTGGGCTGTTTTGGGAAGCAGGGTGTTGATTATTATGGGATGCGCCGTGTTTCAGAGAGGGACTGGAGGGATAAGCTGAAGGCGGCCGAGGCTCTGAAGGAGACGATTGAGAAGCAGAGGTCTGATCTGGACAGAGTCCGGAGAGAGGTCGGAGAGAAAGAGATGCTCTGTAGCGCCCTGCGGGTAAGTGTGCACCTGACCGGGGTGTTTCCCAGTCGATCCGGTTTAAAATTTTTAATAGATTTAAGTTTAAAAATGAAAAGTGTCTCATAGAATTGCATTGACGTACAGTGGTGTGAAAAAGTGGTTGCCCCCTTCCTGATTTCCTGTTTTTTTGCATGTTTGTCACACTTAAGTTTTTTGGAACATCAAACCAATTTAAATATTAGTCAAAGACAACACAAGTAAACCCAAAATGCAGTTTTTAAATGAAGGTGTTTATTATTAAGGGAGAAAAAAATCCAAACCTACATTTCCCTGAAAAAGTGACTGCCTCCTAAACCTAAGAACTGGCTGTTCCAACATTTAGCAGCAACAACTGCAACCAAGCGTTTGCGATAACTTGCAATGAGTCTTTTACAGCGTTGTTTAGGAATTTTGGCCACTCGTCTTTGCAGAATTGTTGTAGTTCAGCCACACTGGAGGGTTTTCCAGCATGAACGGCCTTTTTAAGGTCATGCCACAGCATCTCAATAGGATTCAGGTCAGGACTTTGACTAGGAGACTCCAAAGTCTTCTTTCTCCCCTCACCCATTCAGAGGTGAACTTGCTGGTGTGTTTTGGATCATTATCCTGCTGCAGAACCCAAGTTTGTTTCAGCTTGAGGTCACGAACAGATGGTTGGACATGCTCTTTCAGGATTTTTTGGTAGACAGCAGAATTCATAGCTCCATTTATCACAGCAAGTCTTCCAGGCCCTGAAGCAGCAAAACAGCCCCAGACCATCACACTACCACCACCATATTTTACTGTTGGTATAATGTTACTTTTTCTGAAATGCTGTGTTACGTTTATGTCAGATGTAATGGGACAGGCACCTTCCAAAGAGTTCAGCTTTTGTCTTGTCAGTCTACAGTATGTTTTCCCAAAAATCTTGAGGATCATCAAGATGTGTTCTGGAAAAACTGAGACGAGCTTTAATGTTCTTTTGGCTCAGCAGTGGTTTTCGTCTTGGAGCAGGCCATTTTTGCCCAGTCTCTTTCTCATGGTGGAGGCATGAACACTGACCTTAACTGAGGAAAGTGAGGACTGCAGTTCTTTGGATGTTGTTGTGGGGTATTTTGTGACCCATTGGATGAGTCGTCGCTGCGCTCTTGGGGTAATTTTGGTCGGCCGGCCACTCCTGGGAAGGTTCATCACTGTTCCATGTCTTCACCATTTGTGGATAATGGCTCTCACTGTGGTTCACTGGAGTCCAAAAGCTTTAGAAATGGCTTTATAACCCTTTCCAGACTGATAGCTCTCAATTACTTTCTTTCTCTATTGTTCCTGAATTTCTTTGGATCTCTGCATGATGTGTAGCTTTTGGTGTACTTCACTTTGCCAGGCAGGTCCTATTTAAGTGACGTCCTGATTGAGAACAGGTGTGGCAATAATCAGGCCTGGGTGTGGCCAGAGACACTGAACTCAGGTGTGATAAACCATAGTTATAACAAGGAGGGGCAATCACTTTATCACACAGGGCCATGTAGGTTTGGATTTTATTTTCTCCCTTAATAATAAACACCTTCATTTAAAAACTGCATTTTGTGTTTACTTGTGTTGTCTTTGACTAATAATTAAATTGGTTTGATGTCCCGAAACACTTAAGTGTGACAAACATGCAAAAAAATAGGAAATCAGGAAGGGGGCAAACACTTTTTCACACCACTGTATGTTCCGAATCGAATTTCAATTGACAAAAAAAAATTGTAACTAATATTGATGGTAATCGAAAAACTGTTAATAGTCGACAATAAACAGTCACACAATAAAGAAATAATATGCCATAGGAACGAGTGAAATGAATTCCAGCATGATTTGTGTTGGTGCTGAAGCTGGTATTTTGACCCTGTAGAAGCAGATGCAGTATTTGGAGGGACAGCAGAGAGACAGTGATGCAGCCAAAGAGGAGGCCAAGAGGCTCCGGGTCAAGATGAAGACCTATGAAAGGTACAGACCTCTTACAAGGACCTAACATCCTCCTTCATGTCTTTTAACTGCAGCAGACTAAAGAAGATTTTTGTTTGACTCGCATGTCTGTCGTGTTGCAGTCTGGACGTGGTGCTGCAGGGACAGAGGGACGAAGTGGAGGCCATGATCTCAGACATGGGGGTCAACCAGTCTTCTGTGGAGCAGCTCTCCATCTACTGCATCTCCCTCAAAAAGTAAGAAACCATCCAGACAAATATCACCGATTCACCCACCGTACTGTTCAATATTACCTACTTCTTTCTCAATTTTAAATCGTTCTGCTGTTCCTGATGTGGTTTAAATCTCGTTTCACTTCTGCTTGACCCTGAAAAGCTTCAGACTGGGTTTAGTTTCACTACAGCAGCACACTTCCTCTTGTTTACAGTGGAAACGATATCATGGAGATGAGAAACCCACTAAGGGGAATGTATTCTGCTTATGTTTTTAGAGAGTATGAGAATCTGAAGGGAAGCCTCAGAAGCTCTAATGAGATGTGTGAGAAGCTCAAACGTGAAGTTCTGTCTTCTACTAACAAGGTACCTTGATACAACCATGCCCATTTCGCTCCACTGCTGTTTCACTACGCTGCCATTTTATTCTTCCCTTCTCTTTTCATTGTTCATCAGCTTCTCACTATGAAGTGTCTCTTTGTCTTTCTCTATATATACTCTCTGACCAAAAAAGAAACCCAGCCAGAAATGTCGAGTTGCTGTCTTACGTTGGAGCGTCTTTGCTTTAATCATATTTGGCTAGTAGAACTGTTCTGTTATTAAGTATGTTGCTTGTTAATAATTAGAGATGTTCCGATATGGGAACTGTGAAAGACACGTTGCCAATTCAGGAGGTTGAGAGAGAGATGGGTACAAACAACGTTTGAATACTTTAGACCCAAGATATAACCTGCTGAAGTAGTGCCTAATAATCGTTATTGACAAAATGGCAGCAAATACTGAGAGGTCCTTTTTTTTGTCAATATTACCGGTACATACCCCTGTTCTGATATCACGTTTTCACTTCTGATCCGGCAAGTGTAAGGAATAATATACGGAAGTGTTAAACTTACATGTATTAGAAAGTCTAATATAAGCTCATACTAAACATGAATGCTGTTACACTTACAGTATAGTTACTAATAAACTGGCTCAAGTAGAACAATATAAAATGCACAAAAAATGTAATTAGTCAAAATGTTTTCGCGGTCAGCTTACGTGCATCGAATCGGCTGTTTTAGGAGCTTTTCTCTTCCAGCAGGTGTCAGTGTGGAGCAGGGTATCGGAAGCCTCGAAGCTCCGAGTCACTTTAGCATCAAACGTGTTACTGAGACTAAAGCGCGTGTGTGTGTGTGTAGTTGCAGAAAGCCACCCTGGACATGAACAGGACGAAAGAGGACATGAAGGCTCTTCAGAACGACCTCACTAGCGCAGATAAAGAGATAACAGTGAGAGACATTGCCTTTCTCACACAACTAACACTACTTAGGGTCTTGTATAAAACGTTTGGCAGCCCTGGTCGAATAACACGCATTTGTTGGTGTTTTGACAAAAAAGATGCTAACCATAATATACAGTACATGCCCTAATGACTGTGGTAGTCTAGCAGTTAAGGTACTGGACTCTGGACCAGAAGGTCCAGGGTTCAAATCCCACCTTGGGTCCATGAGCAAGGCCCTTAACCCACAATTGCTTGGACTGTACCAATTGTAAGTTGCTCTGGATAAGGGCGTCTGCTAAATGCTGTAAATGAACTCGTACCTGATGTCTGTACAGAGCCTGAAGAAGAAGGTGGAGATCTTGCAGAAGACCCTGAGCACACCCACCCGCACCAACGAGGTCATCAACCGGCTCGTCTTTGAGAGGTTAAGCGATTCCAAATTAGTGTTTACTCATTTACTCTTTGGGCTCTAAAGAGAAAAACATAAAGCACCGTTTTTAGAATGATTGGAGGACTAACCTGCTTGCATTGTGGTGGGGTCTCAGCCCCGCTCCCGTAGAGCTGAAGTCGCCTCGCCTGCACCAGCCCACGGGCAGCCAGGACATCGACCTCAACATGACCTTCGACATCAGCACACCTGAGCTCGTGGAGAAGAAGTCCGCCATCGTTCCCTCCAAGAAGATGCGCCTGGATCCGGAGGCGTGAGTGTTTTGATCGCTGCTCATTAGGGCTGTGCTAAAAAATTCGTGACATACTAAATCGAGTATGGGCGAGGTGTACCTGGTAATGGCCTACTACCCAAATATCTGGTCCTATAGTAGTCTTTCAATTTATGGACAATTTAAGGTGCTGTCTAGGTCCAGCGATAGATGAGGTGTACCTTATAGCAGTCTACCACCCCAATATCTGTTCATGTTTTGGGTGTTTACTATTAATGAGAGTCCACCATATTCCACCACCACATAAATCAATTCTCAGCTCAAAATATCTATTTTGAAGGAAGAAAACATTTAAAAAGGGGTGTAAACTACAACTCCACTCCAGTAGATGGCACAGTACAGTGTTTTGTCGGCTGAATTATCAACATGTGACGGATTAAGACGACTCGGCTTGTACACCACAACTTGTATTTCAGCTATTTTCATATTTTCAGTGAACTATGTGGAATATCGCAATATATCACAATATGCATCGTATCGGAACGTATCGTGATATAATCGTATTGAGAAACCCACCCTCATACAAAATAAAGATCGGATCACACGCTGATGATTCCATTGCCATTTCGTTTTTCGCAGGTCTTCATCCAAACACACTGAAAATACGTTTGGGCGTAAGGTAGGTCTGCACCCTACTGCAAACGTTTAAACCTGCACTAATGGTGACGTTATGCTCACCACTGTGTGTGTGGCTCGCTTTTCAGCTCTTGCATCACAAAGGGGATGACGATTCTGTCTTCAAGAGCTCTCTGCTCTTCAGGAAGAAGACCTTCGGCAGCATGCTCGACCCTCACACCAAACCTGGAGCTGTAAAATCTAAACACACACTCACACTTACAGTGGTGCTTGAAGGTCTGTGAGCCCTTTAGAATGTTCTATAGTTCTGCATAAATATGACCTAAATCTGAGGATGTTTTAGGTCATATTTATGCAGAAATGTAGAAAATTCTAAAGGGTTCACAAACTTTCAAGCACCACTGTATGTTTGCCTCAATATCCTTGTGAGGACGTTCCATTGATATAATGATTAAAATGGCTAATTAATGATACGCCTAACCTTAACCTTAGTAACCTAAAGCAAATCTTTTGGCTCTTCTGGTTCAAATTAAATTTGGCGTTTTTGTAAAAAAAAAAAACAGTGAAAGAAGTGAGGACTAGCAAAACAGTCCTCAAGTCAAAATTGCCAGGTTTTCCTAGCATTGTCATGACATTTGGTCCTCACAAGTATAGCAAGACAAATGTTTCAAAAACATTAACACAGTGTCAGCACTGGAGCTTATAGTTCTCACTCACTGTGTGTTTTATTTTGGGCTTGTTTTAGGTAAGACATGGATATGATGGACTGGGAGGGAGGACCAAATTCATCCAACCTGTATCCTTATAACAAACACTAATTATTATTATTATTATTAATACAGTGGTACCTCAGTTCTCGACCACCTCGGAACTCGTAGAAAGATTTTGGCTACATTTAGTCTAGTCTCAGTTCTTGCCGTTTGCTTGGTACTCGACACACTTGCTTAAACTTGTATTAATCGAGCCGCATGACTCGTTACGGCTAAAACTCGATTCACGATTCGTTACACAGTGATTCAGATTCACAATAGCCGTTGCTCAGTGAAGATCTCTAGTATCTCTACAGTACTGCATTCACAGTACAAATAAATCTTAATGGGTCCTAAAAAGGTTAACTTATAAGTGCCAACTGAAAGGAAAACAGGAACTGAATCCACCAGAATGCTTAGCACCTACGCTAGTGCCCAGAGTTCACCAAAAGAGTAAGTGTTTTGCTTTTACTTTTCACTTCCAATGCAGTACTCAGCAAATTACATGCGATTTTCAAGCCTTTATTATAAAATAAGCTTTGTGTTAATTATTTTGGCCAACTGTAAGTTAATGTAAGTGTTTTAAACATGAATTTATCATACGTTTTGCTATGATGCACTATAGACCGCTCTACCAAACACTCGTTAAACTCCTCAGTTCATGATACGTTAAACTTATGATGGATTATGAACATATCCCCATTGTAAATCAGGGAGCACCTGTACAATACAACTCCATTAATGCATATAATGCCTTATACAGTGTGGACTTTCTAGGGTCAAATTACTTCATTCCTTATGGGAAACATTGGCTTAGTACCACTGTATTAGACAGCAAGTGAACAGGACATTTGAGAAAGGAGTTAAAACCTGAGCCACTATAACAAGGGACAAATAGTTTTGAACAGATGATGGAGTCGGAGCATTTGTTTCCTTAACCTCCCTCCCAGTCTCCTCTAGCTGAGCTCAGACCTTTGATGATGAAAGCAAAGAGGAAGAAGGTGTCGAGGCCAGGGACCAGCAAACTCACCCCGAGCATTACCGCTGGACCATTGGACGGTTTTCTTGAAGTGCCCTCTGACCTCTCAGCAGTCCCATTCCTCTAACACTGAGTGGGTCATACAGGCCTGATGCAGGTCTCGTATCAAATGAACTCCTCCACAGAGTCCTGAACAAGAGGCTGGAAGACAAGAGCAAGCTGCTGTTAGAGCTCACCTTTGTTCCTGTGAGCTGTTTGTGTGTGTTCTTAGTTACTGGTTGTATAGTCAAAATACCATCATGGTACATCCACATCTCCAGTTATTAGGAGAATAAAGAAGATAGATGTGAACTCTGAGCCTGGATCAGTAGAGAAATGTGAAATACCGGTGTTTTCTCTGATTGCTACATTTCACAGAAACAACCTGATTCAGGGAATGGATTGTTTTTAACACACTCATTGTTATTTATCTTTTGTGTCATCTTGCAGCAATTTTATTGGTGCGTCTTTTGGATGTGGATATTTTTGTCATAGCTAAACATAATAAACTGTTTTTCTTTGTAGTGTCTGTTATTTTTATTCTGTTTACTGATGGAGCCAAGCACAAATGTTACTGTAATTTGCTCAATTAATTATTCTTTCATTTAGTCATATTATCCATTAACATTTATGTCATTTACAGACACCCTCATCTAAAGCGACTTACAATTGATACAATCCAAGCAGTTGCGGGCTAAGGGCCATGCAGAGGTGGCCTGGCAGAGGTGGGTTTTGAACCCTGGATCTTGTGGACTATAGTCCAGTACCTTAACCACTAGGCCACTACAGTCCCAATAAATTCAGAACATTTAGCAGACATTCTTACCCAGAGTAACTTTCAACTTGTACAATCTTACAATCCAAGCAATTGTTCAAGAGAGCGAGAACAGAGAACCTTCTAGTCCATAATCCAGTACCTTAACCTTTAGGCCAACACAATCCCTCCACCACCCAGGTCTAAAGTCAGGATTGACCCAGGGATCTCTGGATCTGTGAGATGACCGCACTTTAACTTGTAGGAATCTATCTAGGTCCACTGATCGGTGAGGTATACCTTATAATGGCCTACTACGCAAAAAGCTGCTCCTATAGTAGTCCTTCAATTTATGGACAATTTAAGGAACTGTCTAGGTCCAACGATGGATGAGGTGTACCTTATAGTAGTGTACCACCCAAATATCTGTTCATTTTCTGGTTGTTTACTATTGATGTGCAGGTCTGTCTAGGTCCTCTGGAAGGTGATAAAGGAACACTGACCAGATATCTAGTTTTATGCTGGTCTATGTTCGTTGATTGGACACTGAACGAGAAAAGCAGTAACTAGTTTTTCGCTGTTAGCCAATCTGAGTGCAGATTTTATTTAGGCATGCAGAGAAAGGACTGATTTGTTGTGTTTGAATGGATTGTTGATATGCAACGATAGGGGAAAAGTTCCGTTTATGATTAACGTTACCTCAGGACACACATCGGCTGGTCTCGACAACAAATTCCGAGTCCAAATGAGGCCGAGACCCAGCTCGGGGTTTAAACAGCAGAACACACTTATCTCTAACCCGCAGACTCCTACCAGGATTACCATCAGGTATTTGTTCGTGCACTTTAAGCACAGTACATTCATTTTGCGAATGCGTCCTATAGGGGGAGCTGAGAACCTATGAATGCAATGATGGAAATACCACAGTTTCCCGCCAACTCAATCATTCTCCTGAAACGTGTAATACTTCACCACAATCACTAATACAATCCTCCTCCACATGGTGATGCATCTAGAAATCCCAGGAGTTTGAAACATTAGAAAATATGAACATCATGACCAGGATTTCCGACGGATCATATCCTGTATGACTTTTAGACCTTTAGGCCACACATCTGTCAGTTACAGAGCACTGGAGAGGTCATGGAAAATGTGCTAAATTTTGTACCGTTTGCACAATTTATTATGGGTTTAATACTACGTCCGCATTTGCCTGTGCACGTGACATTTTTACACAATTACAGACAAAATTAATTCCTAGACGTCAAAATACCAAAATTTGGAATATGAGTGAAGTAAAAGTGTGCATGTGTTAAGCTCTTCACTAAATTGTGGTCAGTTTGTACCAAATGATGCACAGACAAAATAAAAATATTTTTTTGGGTTTTTCCTTAATAAATAACATATAGAGCAGTACATTTTATCCTCTGAACATAAATCAGTACTCACACTGAGACTTGTTTAATGTATTTTACCCTCTGTTATTATCCCTCTCTTGACTACACAATAGATTCACAACAGATACACAGTAGGTGCCACGAGGCTCAACATTGCTCTAATCCCACCCTATTAGTGTATAATAACCCATCATCATCATCTGTGATACAGCTCCAACCCCAATGCCTGATAATGGAAGCCTTGCCAATGTTTTCCACAGACAAGGTATGGTTTATTATTTTCGTAGTTCCACTTGTACACATCAGAGATGACAGCATTTATTGCACTGTAGGAAATATCAAACAGGCTGCATTTGGAAAGACCAATCAATATAGTATTTTAACTGGAATTAATTATTATTGTAATGTGTGGGCACCGCGGTCTGCCCACATGACAAGTGCAGTGGGTGTGGATTGAGTCAGAGTGACTCAGTCGGTAGTGCAATGGTTCCCCATGTTGAGCCTCTGGTTTGGTCCCCACCTCTCATGGAGTTGTGTCTTGGTTTCCTGGTACAGTGGTAAACATAAAAGATGCATTTATTACTTTTTCATCATTTAATAACATTGTTTATGAACAAGGCGTTGCAGTTACCAAAACAATACCTTTAATTGCATTTGATCTCATGTGTCAGCGAGGGTGTATGCTAATGTGTCTGCTGTCACACAGCAATGAGCAAACCGTATACATAAGTGTCCAAAATCAATTACCAAACCCAACAATTCTATTCTTTCTAGGCTAAGAGTGGTTTAAATAGTGTGTACAACAGGGCTGTGCTAAAGTTGGCAAGATCACAAAGGACCCCAGGGTAACTTCTAAGCAACTGAAGGCCTCTCTCACATTGGCTAATATTAATGTTCATGAGTCCACCATCAGAAGAACACTGAACAACAATGGTGTGCATGGCAGGGTTGCAAGGAAAAAGCCACTGCTCTCCAAAAGAACATTGCTGCTCTTCTGCTAAAGATCACGTGGACGAGCCAGAAGGGCTACTGGAAGAATGTTTTGTGGATGGATGAGACCAAAATAGAACTTTATGGTTTAAAAGAAAAGTGTTATGTTTGGAGAAAGGAAAACACTGCATTCCAGCATAAGAACCTTATCCCATCTGTGAAACCATGGTGGTGGGAGTATCATGGTTTGGGCCTGTATTGCTGCATCTGGGCCAGGACGGCTTGCCATCATTGATGGAACAATGAATTCTGAATTAAATCAGAGAATTCTAAAGGAAAATGTCAGGACATCTGTCCATGAACTGAATCTCAAGAGAAAGAGGGTCATGCAGCAAGACAACGACCCTAAGCACACAAGTCATTCTACCAAAGAATGGTTAAAGAAGAATAAAGTTAATGTTTTGGAATGGCCAAGTCAAAGTCCTGATCTTAATCCAATCGAAATGTGGAAGGACCTGAAGCGAGCAGCTTATGTGAGGAAACCCACCAACATCCCAGAGCTGAAGCTGTTCTGTACGGAGGAATGGGCTAAAATTCCTCCAAGCCGGTGTGCAGGACTGATCAACAGTTACAGGAACTGTTTAGTTTCAATTATTGCTGCACAGGTGGGTCACACCAGATACTGAAAGCAAAGGTTCACATACTTTTGCCACTCAGTGTGTAATATTGTGTAGTATTGAATCATTTTGCTCAATAAATAAATGACCACGTATAATATTTTTGTCTCATTTGTTTAACTGGGTTCTCTTTATCTACTTTTAGAACTTGTGTGAAAATCTGAGGATGTTTAAGGTCATATTTATGCAGAAATATAGAAAATTCTAAAGGGTTCACAAACTTTCAAGCACCACTGTATAAAAAAAGCTTCAATGAATTCCTAATTAGTGTCTTTCATTAGCTCAGTCTGATTTGATTTTCAGCCGTCTTAGGTGTACACTAAACTCAGAAATCTGATCGAAATACAAGAACGAGAAGCTCTGTAATAGATAAGCTGGAAAGGTGTTCATAATTACTGCACAGAATTTATTTCCAATATGTATTGCCATAAAATATGAAGACATATTGTGTTCTTAAGGAATTCTGGTTTGCTTGGGACTGTGGTGGCCTAGTGGTTAAGGCACTGGACTATGGACCAGAAGGTCTAGGGTTCAAATCCCAGAATTGCTTGGATTGTAAGATTGTAACAATTGTAAGTTATTCTAGATAATAGTGTCTGCTAAATTAATGTAATGTGAACGTAAATCTGTAACTGATGACTGATGACAGTCACACATATGGGCAAAAGCGACCCTAGTTTGTTAGAGGGGGTGGATGGACATGACCACGGCAGCAATGCGTTTGGTGAGAACCAGTCCTCTGGTTTGGTGGGGATTTCCAAACTGTGTTCTATCATCAGTGCAAATTAAAACCATACAATTCGGATGATTCCGACTAATCTTAGTAGACACCCGTTCCCAAAACAACACTGTGTGATCCAGATTGCGTCCTTCTTCCATGTGTTAACCCTCTGCTACCTGCAGGAATGCTATACGTGTTTTTAACTATCAATAATACTTAATAATTTGTGTAGAAAATCTATGACACAAACACTCCGTAGATATGCTTCATCCAGGTCCCGAAGCTTGTTGCTTCCGTCCAACCTGAGCTTACTCAGCAGATCCATGGGACCGAGTGCTAATTCTTACTCTCAAGCCCAGGAGCTTGTGCTAATACCACTTCCTGCTGGAACATCTGGCTCTGGTTGGGGCTCATGGCTGTGCTCTGTGTAAAGCAGATGGCAGTGTATTTACTCTCAGGCCGTGGGGAAATAACAGCATGCTGGAATCGAGCCACAGAGCATGTGAACCATACAGAGGAAGAGGAGGAGGATGACGAAGGGCTTTCATTAACTCCATGGGGCTTTTGTTTCTCAGTGGCAGTGGGAAGACATACGACACTTCCTGGTTGGCAAGTGCCTTTGCAAGTGGCTCATCAGAGCGTATTTGGACCCATTAGTGCAGGAGATGCCCCATGAATTGGCATGATGCCTGGTGAATGATGAAGCATCAGTGGAGGTCTTTAAATAGTGGTCCCAGACGAGTCTGGGTGTGGTTTATGCCAGGAGAACACTACTTTTCCAAAGCTCTCTTGGTACACTGGCACAATTAAGCCCAGTTGTAGTTTGGCTGGTGCCTTTATGTGTATTCCACCAGATTACCTCCAGTATGGCTAGGGGGGGTTCCAGTGGTTCCAAATTGCTACAGCATACGTTGACATTCTAGACAATTGTAGCAACTGTTGTGGCAACTGTATAAGGTCTCTTTCCAGTTTCAGCAAACGAGCTCCAGAAAGGTTTGATGATGTTGGCGTGGAAGAACTTGACTGGCCTGCACAGAGCCCTGACCTCAGCCTCACCCATCACTGCAATGAATTGGAACGCTGAGCCAAGGCTTATCATCCAGCATGAATGCTGACCTCACTAATACTCGGATTCACAGTCATGTTCCAGACTGTAGTGGCAGAGGAGTTGAGGCTCTTCTAGCAGCCATGACGCTCCACATTCATATTAAAGCCAGTGTATGTGGGAGTAGGTATTCAGGGGTGTACGCAGTTTTTGGCAAACACGTGTGCATTTTTCTCAAGCTGTAGTCGCTGTTCATTGAATGACGCCAACATATTGGGTAAACACTTTTCTTTGCTGTTAAACAAGTGGAAGTTTAGCAGAGAGCAAAACAGAACAAAACAGATCTACGCTTAGAAAAACAAAAGTCTTCAAAGCAAGAAAACCTCCAACTGCATTTGCATGATCAGCAAAAACAAGTCTGCTCTCTTTCACCGCCCTCCCCTTCATCTAATTTATCTCCATCCTCTCAAGGTCGTTTGCAGGCCGCTCAAACGCTCCACTTCCTGTCTCCAAATTTATTTTTAACAAGGGAGGCAAGCGAGACTGAGCCCGGGCAGATCCGAACAGGAAGGAGCCCTTACTGCATGATAATCTGCCTTTAGAGAAGCACAGGGCTGCAGACAGAGGGTTTCTGTGCCTAAGTGTGCAGTATTTCCTCCAAGGTCTTCTGGCTGAAACACACAGAGCAGCTGCTCAGATCCGACTTGTGTATGCAGGATCTTCTGGCACTGATTTATCTCCTGGATCCGTGCCAGCATCTGCACTAATGGCAAGAAACCTTTCTCTCTCTGTTTCTCCCAGCCGCTTGGGATTAAACTCAAGGACAGAGTTTGTGAATGTTCAAAAATTAAGTGTATACAAGTTTTCACATCCACAAAGCAGCCACAGTTGGAATGTGATTGTTTCACTGGAGTTTAGAGGTAGATGGTTGATGGGTTTACTTGAAGCATCCATTCCATGTTCCATATTCCATCCATATTGAAGCTCTGCTGCAGGTTCTGCTTCAGACTGGTTTTTAGCTCTCACACATAAAGAGCAAGAAAGTTCATCCTGGTGTCCATCAAGCCAGCTGTTTCTCTGCGCAGCGATCTTAAAAGTTGCTGAAATACAGAATTAGGAGACAAATGTATAAAACACGCTGTCAAATGTTGTTTGGAGATAGCCTCTCGCCTCTGGTCGTGTTTTTCCGCTCTAAAGGCAGGATGTCTGTGTTTGTAAAGGTCCCGCTGAACGCAGCATTCCGATCTCCAACAATTTCAGCAAATCTCATCTCAGCCCACTTTAGATAAACAGTCAAATGTCAGCGGTCCGTGTGCCTCAGGAGATATGACTCATTTTCTGAGTATAATGTGTTGTTTCCAGACCTCAAATCCAACAAAACCTTCAACCTCTGCACAAGAAAAGCAGAGCTGTTTTTTCAGGATTTAACTAAAGGTCAGAGCTAAGGCTCTATAGTTCTGGAAGTGTAAAAAGACACCACTCTGGACCTTGGACCTGCAGCTGATAATGCACATCAGACCTTCGGATCAATGCTGAGTAAATACACAAAGGTCACTCTGGAGGCTTCTTAGTCAAGTCTTTGCATATACACAACGAATGAAATCTAAACAAACATCTCACTCTCAAACTACAGGCATTACTATGGAGTCACTAGATTTTGGAACATGATTCCTGGCAGTAAGTGAAGTCAATGTTGGCTGACTTCACTAATGGTTTATAGCATTCCAAGTCATCCCAAAGGTGTTGGATGGGGTTGAAGTCAAGGCTCTGTGCAGAGCAATCAAGTTCTTCCATACCAAGCTCAGCCCCAGACTACCTGCCCTGCAGCAGACTTTACAATGGACAGAGCAGATAGATAGAAAGTAGTGTTCTCTTGTTTATCTAAATTTTTCCATCAGACCACCAGATGTTGAATCCTGGTTCATCATTCAAGAGAACCCATTTCCACCAATCCAGAGTCCAACGTTGGTGTTTTCACCATTCAAGCTGATGCTTGGCACTGTGATTGCTGATCAGAAGCTCCAGGGTTCAAATCCCAGCACTGCCAAGCTGCCATAGTTGGGCTTTGAGAAAGGCCCTTAAAACACAAGTGTTGGGATTGTGCATCGTAAGATTGTATCCGTTGTACGTAATTCTGGAAAGGTGTCTGCTAAATACTATAGATGTGCATGAAGCTCCTACAAATAGTTTCTGAGGTTTCCAGAGGCCTTGTTACTGTCTTATCCCCAATGTTTTTCATGTTTAGTTTATAAAAAATGCATGCATTATGCAAATGTACAGCATTATATCATATGACAGGGGGTTTCAAAGTCTAAGACTGTGCCCCTCCAGAGAGCAAAACTAATGCGCCCCCGAACCCATTATTGTTATTATTTTTTGTAATATACGCATCATTTATATAAAACATTTAACATGCTGACACTCTTTTCAAGTCCATATTTTCTCCTGTCTCCCATTAACCCATTATGATAACAAAATATTTAATATAACCAGTGGGTGCCAAAATGTTTAACACGTTTGGTCAGGCAGTGTGTCTGTAAGGAGCAAGAGCATAGAGATACAGATTCATCCCTTATAACACAAAGGAGTGTGTTTTTAGGGGAAATCAAATTTCCTTCAACAACAAGACACACATTGCATCCTGCTCTTATTCACCCCACACGACAATGCTCCTCTTGCATTGTATGATGCTGTGTGTGAAATGAATGGGCCTCCTTGCCAGCCTAATGGAGGTGTATGTAGCTATTATCCATCTACCATAGAGTGTGTAACTGCACAAAGACAGACTCAGCATGGCATTAATGATACACAGGTAGAGGTTAATGACCCCCCTCTTAAATGTCCATCTCAAAGCTCTCTCTCTCTACACACACACACTTAGATGTGTTTATTTCTTATTCATCTCATTCTATGTTCAGGCCTAAATGCACCATGAAGGTGTAAATGGATCAAAATGTTATATCTATCCATTATATATAAAGACGTTTCCAAGCACCAACCAACCTTGACCTGAACCAACCTCCAACCTCAACCATGATTTCTGTGTGTGTGTGTGAGAGTGTATCTATCTGTCTATCTATCTATATACAGTGGTGCTTGAAAGTTTGTGAACCCTTTATATTTCTGCATAAATATGACCTAAAACATCATCAGAATTTCACACAAGTCCTGAAAGTAAATAATGAGAACCCAAAAGTATGTGAACTGTACACTATTGCTTATTGTTTATTTAAATTTTAGTGTCACTGCAAATTGTAGTTCTAGAATTACAGATTGTAGTCCATCTGTTTCATAGAAATTTGCTGCAATTATGCAATTTCTCCAAGTAGTTGTATATTTTTTAGTTTATCTTGTTTCATAACGTGGACCTGTTTGGGTCATTGTTTAAAAGTCTCTTAAGTGTCTTACCTTTAGACATAGCTAGTCAAAACTTAGCCCCCATTCATAAATCTCTAGTGATGCTCCTGGTATATAGAACATGTGACAACCTTTATTCTAAATTGCACTTCTATTCTCTATAAAGCCTCACACACCCTTATAAACCCGCTTTCCAGCAGCAGCAGCAAGGTTGAGCGACAACTCTATAGTCCTGCTGCTTCAGCACTTGTGTCGCTCAGCGTGCCGGTTCTTGTCATGTTTCCCTTAATCTGATTTGTGTTTCATCCTGAATGGTGGAAATCTGTCCCCCCGGGGGACTGCAACACTGTTTAACACATATAAATGTTTATCATCAGCAGATCTTTGGTCTGCTCCACACACTCTGCTCTAACCTGTAAGCGTGTGTGTGTGTGTTCACCTGGCGTGCCAGCTCCGGGGAAGAAGTGGGTGATGGCTGGTACGATGCGTCAGAGTTTCAGGCGGTCTGTCTGAGCTTGTCTGAAGCCTCCACCTTTACCCGTCTCTCTGTTTTCTCTACACTGCTTCCTTTTGCAATGCAGCAAAACATTCTGCAACAAAACACACAGACTGTTCGGGGTTGAAAAATGACCAAATACAACTGAGCTTGTTCATGTTTGGACAAACATTGAAATTGCAGGTTTGTCTACATTTACATTTACAGCATTTAGCAGACGCCCTTATCCAGAGCGACTTAAAATGATACAATCTTACAATCCAAGCAATTGTGGGTTAAGGGCCTTGCTCAAGGACCCAACAGTGGCAGCTTGGCAGATGTGGGATTTGAACCCTGGACCTTCTTGTCCAGAGTCCAGTACCTTAACCGCTAGGCTACCACAGTCCCAATCTACAGTGACACTTCCATGACAACTTCGTAAGCTGAGAGTTTTGCGAATGAAGGGAGTCCTGTCAGTATAGCAAGTCACACAAGGAGAGTATGACACATGTAACTCTATTTATGGCACAATCCTTTAAAACAAAATTGCTCTAATACGCCCCATTGTGTACTCTCCATTCAAAAGATACTGTATAATACAATAGACAAATTGTTCTCTAAAACTAAAATTATTTCAATTTTTTTAAAAGTATTTAATTATTTAATTGAATATGGTGGCTCCAAAGTGTGTATAGAAAATGAATACAATCTATACTTGTAGTAACTAAATAGTAAATAAGTGCAGTGCAGTGAACACTAATACTAAAGAATACAAACTGAAAAATACAAAATGCCTAAGACATACATGTTATACAACCTAGCCATCCAATATCGTCCAATGGAGGGACATTTGTACCTGCATTGGACAATATTACCTCTTACCCATGCCTTACTGTGCAAAAGTCTTAGGCCTGTTCTAGCAATGGTATAATCATACATCATAATAGTCTTTTTCTTTGATCTTCATTCCAATCATTGAGAATTTTAGGATATCTTAGCCTTTTCACCCTGTTGGGGAAAACGTTTTTTAATAATAGCTTATCTATATGATATGATTTCCACATGTACATCTTAGGCAAATGTTTTGTGCACATGGCCACTAAGTTAAACAATACCCATGTATACTCTTTATTTATGTAGCACATTTCAAACACAAGGGGATTCACAAATACCAAAATAAGTATAAAAATACAATGAGGTAATAAGAGAAAGGACAACAATTATACAGAACATAGCAGTTAATCTAGAACAGAAATTCAATTCCCCTCAAGATCTAAAATCAATGTTTTAAATATGAAATATTCTACGCATTTTGTGAGGCTTAAACAATTCAGCAAAGTTTGTGTGAAACTTCTTTTCATGTATAAATGCAGCTGAGCCTGTCTTGAGGAGGGTGCCCAAACCTTTGCATAAAACTGTGTGTTTGTTTCTGAGCTGGCTCCTCACCCAGCATCTACATTAGTGCCAAGGGAGTGAGAGAGGGAGTCACAGCCATGTCCATACAGGGAGAGAAAAATAAAGAGACTTCCTCTCCACCTAGTGAGAAAATCATGCAGTGTGTGTGTGTGTGTGTGTGTGTGTGTGTGTGTGTGTGTGTGTAGTCTTCTGATGTTCATCCTGGCTCTGTGCTTGCACAAATAATGAGCAGAACGAATGACTCATCAAAAAAGACAGCGCACGAGACACTTCAGTTACGCACAATCCCACTGTTCTGACTAATCCTAACATGCAGCTATGATTTCATTGTCTCAAAGTGTGAGAATCAATGAATCGTTCGGTATATGAATCAGAATTGCTCCACTTTTGTTTAGTGAGTCGGTATGTGAATCAGTGAATCAACTGGTCATAACAGAGATTCACTTCTATCTCAATCAATGAATGAACATTTGAATCAGTAATCGTTCAGCTAATTAATTGATTTCTTGTTCAGGGAGTCAGAGTTTGAATCAGTGAATCATAAGGTAGTGACAGAGATTTGCTTGCTTCTGAGAGTTTCAACCAGTGATTACTTTGGTTCAGTCACGACTCAGATTCGTTTGTCTCCCATTCAGAGATAGTGCTTGCATCAGTCAGTGATTTGGTAATGTCAGATTGACAGTGAAAGAATCGGTGAATCTCATTCAGGTGATTCTCTTAAGGAATCTCTTTCAGGTTCGTTTTCTCTGAGGTGGAGATTTGGAGTTTACATGCAATAATAGTGTCTGTGTTGTTCTGGGGGTATAAGCAATTCTTCGCACCATAACCAGACCCCACACCAGGGGCGATTCTAGGATCAGAGCTTTAGGGGTGCTGAGCACCCGCTGAGAGCAGCCCCCCATTTTTAAACAACAAACAAATTTATATTTGAACATAATTTTGGAATATCATTCCTACACTTGTGAAGGACAGAGAAAATGGATCATACCATTTGTGAGGCGAGGGGGGACTGCTGTATTTTTATTGTAAAAATGTTATGTTTAAACGGTACTTTCTATGGTTTTAACATTTTTCTCAGTTTATCAGAGACAAAATTCTACTTTTTAAAAAAGCAGTAACAAAAATGACTATATACTTACTCTGGGGTGCTGGAACTCAATTTAGGGGTGCCTGAGCACCCATAAAAAGGGGCTAGACATGCCTATGCTCCACACCGTGCAAGCAGACGAATCTGAATAAATCGTTTAACTGAAATGTCTCGAGTCTATGAACTGATCAAACAATAGTATCAAACACAGAGTCAGATTGCTTATTCAGTCAAGACTTGTTCTGAGCTTTTACAGAAGAATCCACAGAGATATCCACCACTGGTGGGCAGATGGGTGCAGTGACAAGGCTGGCATCATTTCTCAGCTGTCAGTGTGGCAAATGCAAGAGCAACCCAGTAGCAGAGAACTTTGGGTAAACATTCATGTTGGCTTTGAACTTTGAAAACTCATCAGCATCTTTATCATCATCCTCACCAACGTCCACCATATGGTCTCCAGATGTCTTCCACACTCCGTCTGCCCGGTCTCTCATTTAGGAACTTTAAAGCTTCTCTCACATAGAAAAACACTGGAAGTGTGATCATTAAGCGGGTGATGATCCACATTAGAGCGAGAGGTGATGTGTGACTGATCGCTGTAGCGAAAGTCTGTGGGAGTGCGTTGGACGGTGTGTGATGGACTGATCGTGTTGGACAGAGTGTATGAGGATGAGCGAGGCTTTGATGCTGACTGAGAGATGAATCGTCCCGATGAACACATGGTGGATCTGAGAGCGACGTCGAGTCCGAAATCTGAGTGTCAGAGTTTCATTCTGCTCTCACCTCCACATAACTGAGGGCGTGACCCCTCTTGGCGGCCTCCGACCCCTGAACTGGTGGCAGCCCCGAGCTTGACTGGGCTGGCATTAATTACAGCCTGTGAGAGCTCAGCGGGGGCTGAACTGCAGGGGGGACGTAAAAGACTCTGCTTTCATGTGGGTTTAGGAGATCAGCAGCTCTTCTCTCAATGTCAAAAATCTAGAGCCGAGCAAAGTCAGCACTCAACGTGTCATGTTTTTATCCAAACCAGCACTTGAACACACCATAAATACTGCCTCTGCATAAAGCCAAATTTATTTATACAGAGCTTTTACAGTAGAACATTGTCTCAAGGCAGCTTTAGAAAAACGCAGGTCTAAATCCTCTAATGAGCAGCCTAGAGGAAAGGAAAAGCTCCAGGACCAAGACTTTGGTGATGCAGAAAATACAACCCCAAATCAGAAAAGTTGGCAGAGTGTGGATATTTAAAAAAAGAAAAGAAAAGAAAAACTTCAATGTTTCTTGCATTTACTTTGACTTTTATTTCGTCGCAAGCAGTATGAACCCAAGATATTTCATGTTTTTTTTTCTGGTCCATTTGTTAATATCCATTTTTGCATTTCAGGCCTCCAACACTTTGCAAAAAAGTTGGGAACTGTTTGAAAGCACAGTTATTAAGGGACAGTTATTTAGTTGTTTTTACCTTTTTGCTAGCCCTACTTTGCCCCCATCCTTACACTTTTTCTTTTTCTGATTTGGGGTTGTATATGCAACAAATGGCAAATATTAAACGTTAGATCAATTTAACTCTGAAAAGTATAACGCTTCATTTCGAAAGCCTAGTGAAAATAACCCTCCACACCAGTTCCATATTTGGTAGAAAGGAATATCCCAAACCACAAACTCACTCTATGGGCTATGTGCAGACTGCCATGAACCTCTTGCTACCATAAGCCCGCTGTGGATGTGATCTCATACCACAACCCTAATTACTACATACTGCAGTCCAGATAAAATGATCAGTCCACTGTGGACATCTTCCAAACCACATTCCCTATTTAGTATCGGTCACATAACCGCCATCATCAGCGTCCCACAGCCATCAGTCTGCTGTGGATGTGTCCCAAACCACACCCCCGTTCATATTATGGCCATGTAAACACTATCTATCATCATCAGTTCACTGTGGACGTGTCCCAAACCACACCCGTTATTCATAACATAAGCTACATAGGCAGCATTATATTGTCTAAATCGTAATCAGCCCACTATGGACGTGTCTCAAACCACAATCTTATTCATAATATAGGCCACATAAACTGCACATCATCCACCTTCATCAGTCCACTGTGAGTATCCCAAATCAAACACTCTATTTATGCTATAGATCACCTCAACGCCTCGCCATATCCATGTGTCCACCTGGCGTATCCCAATCCATAGTTTATTCATTGTATAATGTTTATTTATGTTTATATTCCATCGTGCACAATTATATTTTGGTCCTACAGTGTGCGATTGTTAATGTGGGCTTGTAACTGAAACATGGTATGGTGTAGTTCCTGGAGGGAATGATCTCTCTGAACAGTTCAGGATTTAGATGCCGTGTAGATGGAAGCGTTCCACTTCTTTTTCAGTGGTATCTCTGACGCATATAACTATCATTTGCATGCAGTTTTCTTGTCAACACACTCTTTATATTGTATTTACATTACAATAGCATAAGCAGACTGTGACTACACTAATGTCCACTAAGGGCATCTCACCTTCATCAGTTTACTATGGACATGTCCCAAACCACATACAGTGAGGCAAAAAAAGTATTTAGTCAGCCACTGATTGTGCAAGTTCTCCTATTTAGAAAGATGAGAGAGGTCTGTCATTTTCATCAAAGGTACACTTCAACTATGAGAGACAAAATGAGAAAAGAAAATCCAGGAAATCACATTGTAGTATTTTTAAAGAATGTATTTGTGAATCATGGTGGAAAATAAGTATTTGGTCACCCACAAACAAGCAGGATTTCTGGCTCTCACAGACCTGTAACTTCTTCTTTAAGAAGCTCTTCTGTCCTCCACTCGTTACCTGTAATAATGGCACCTGTTTGACCTCGTTATCTGTATAAAAGACACCTGTCCACAGCCTCAAACAGTCAGACTCCAAACTCAACCATGGCCAAGACCAAAGAGCTGTCGAAGAGCTTTTCTCATTTTGTCACACACCACACCAGTACACTGTGGGCCTGTCCCAGACCAGCACTGTGTTAACTTTATAGGCCAAATAAACAACATCCCACCCGCCTCACCACTAACCAGTCTGGATGTGTCCCAAACCACACCCTGGATTCACTATAAAGATCACATGCACCTATGTAACCTTGCCCCATCATCCGTCCACAGTGGTTGTGTCCCAAACCACACACATTTTACAGGCTGTATAACCAGCTCACCATTACAATACGCTATACATCTCAAACCACTCATCTAACTCACTTTATATTTCACATAAACACCATCCATGTCAATGTAAGAAACAGCACATTTGTTTTCTTTTTTCATTTGCATTTTCCGTACTGTTCCAACCTTTTCTAATTTGAGGTTGTAGTTCAACGAGTATGATACAGTGGTTGATTTAAGACGTATTTCACCTTCAGTACAGATTATGTGGCTCAGGTTTGGATCAAAGCCAGCAGACACGGCTGCAACATGACTTACAGGGTTTGCGAAATGTTTAAAAACAGCAGAGAAAGAGAGGGGCGGGAGAGAGGGAGAGAGACAGGTTTGTACTGTCTGTTTTATAAAGCCGTCTCAGTCTGCTGCTAATAAAGCGCTAAAAAAAAGACCTAATGAGGGATTACACAACATCATGAGTCACTGTTTTTTTGGAGCTTTAGGTGTAAAATTACCATGCAAAACATGTTTTTATATTCCAGAGTCCAAGTGAAGCACTTTCAGTGGAAAACACACACACTTTACAGAGAACACACATGGCTGCTTTGCCTGTGCAGGTGTTATTAGGAGGTTCAGGCTCCATCTGGAGCTCTGCTGGTGCCGTATTTAGTTACCTGGGCTAGTGTGTGTTTGGTGGGATTGAGTTGTACTTGAGCCTCTCTTTAGATAGAGCAGAAACAATATGAACATCTGCCCTGTACGACTGCTCAGGTCATTCGGGAACGCCACAAAAAACACTTCAGCATTGCACAGGATGCTTCACCAGTAGCATTATGCCACTGGTTCGATCTTTGTGGTAAATACACTCCTGAAAAGATGAGCACCAGTGGCACTGTGCTCTCTGTGTGATCTTTGCAGGGCATCCACTCCGAAAGAGAGGTATCGGTAACATTGTGCTTTTGTTGTGATCTTTGCTAGACGCTAAGTCTCAGAGAAAGAAGCGTCAGTAATATGCTTTTGGTTCAGCCTTTGCAGAACAAACACTAATAGAAGTAGAGCATCAATGACATGGTGCTCTAGGTTCGGTCTTTGCAGGACTCCCACTCATATAGAAAGGAGCATGAGTATCATTATGCTGTTGGTTTGGTCTTTGCAGGACATCCGATTCTGGAGAAGCATCAGAATAGTTGTGCTTGTGGTCTTTGCAGGACTCCCAACTGCCAGGAAGAGAAGCATGAGTAGCATAGTGCTCTTGATTCAATTTTTGCAGGACTTTCAATTCTACGGGCAGAATCAGTATTATTGTGCTCTTGGTGTGATCTTTGCCAGAACGTCCACTCCTAGACAGTGGTGCACCAGTTACATTGTGCACTCTGTGTGATCTTTGCAGGGCATCCACCCATAGACAGGACCATCGATACCATTGTGCTTTTGGTCTGTACTCTGCACCATGTCTGCTCTGCAGAACATCCACTACAAGAGAGAAGAGCATTTAAAATGTTGTGCTCTTGGTTTGAACTTTGCAGAACATTAATTATTAGCAAGAGGAGCATCAGGAACATTGTACCCTTGGAGTGATCTTTGCAAATCACACACACAAAAAGGGCAGCTTTTCACATGTCCATCTCTCTTCCATGACCCTCCAATATACAGTGGTGCTTCAAAGTTTGTGAACCCTTTAGAATTTAAAGAATATATTTCTGCATAAATATGACCTAAAACATAATCAGATTTCACACAAGTCCAAAAAGTAGATGAAGAGAACCCAGTTAAACAAATGAGACAAAAATATTATACTTGGTCATTTATTTATTGAGGAAAATGATCCTATATTACATACTAGTGAGTGGCAAAAGTATGTGAACCTTTGCTTTCAGTATCTGGTGTGGTTTTAGTAACTCCTGGGGAGGGTAACAGTGGTAACCATTTGTACACAGTCTGTCTGACTGTGGATGGGTGGAGTCCAAACTCTTTAGAGATGATTTTGTAACCTTTTCCAGCATGATGAGCATCAACAACTCTTTTTCTCAGGTCCTCGTAAATCTCCTTTGTTCATGCCATGATACACTTCCACAAACATGTGTTGTGAAGAGCAGACTGTGATAGATCCCTGTTCTTTAAATAAAACAGGGTGCCCACTCACACCTGATTGTCATCCCATTGATTGAAACACCTGACTAATTTCACCTTCAAATTAACTGCTAATCCTAGAGGGTCACATACTTTTGCCACTCACTAATATGTAATATTGGATCATTTTCTTCACTCAATAAATGACCAAGTATAATATTTTTGTCTCATTTGTTTAACTGGGTTCTCTTTATCTACTTTTTGGACTTGTGTGAAAATCTGATGATGTTTTAGGTCATATTTATGCAGAAATATAGAAAATTCTAAAGGGTTCACAAACTTTCAAGCACCGCTGTATTACATTTTTGCCAGACTTTCTATAGTCCAGAGTGTCATTACAAGACAACAGTCATGTTGCATTAATTGGAATTCATTTAGTCATTAATGACATTGAAAGTACAGCATTTGAGTTTTATGAAAAGGCTAATATATGCTAACGCTCACAAAGACTGGAATGAAGAACAGTGGAAGAGAGTATTATGGAGTGACAATTCAAAGTTTGAAATGTTTGGGTCTAATCGGTAACAATATATTATATATTGTTATTATACCATTGCAAAAACAACAAATCTAATGGTGGCCTAAGACTTTTGCACAGTACTGTATATTATAGAGCACAATGGCAAAAATGTAACAACATTTGGCTTGAGGATGAATCTAGGCACCGTGTCAGAACATCTCAGATTTGATCAAATGTGTCATATGTCCATTTGTTGTGTATCTTCCTATCGTTTAAATGTAATGTAATAATCTGGAAGTTAAGTGTAAGATTATTATGCAGATAAAGTTTATGGATGAGACCTTTTACAATATAGAGTGTAATAATCATAGAAAGATACAGACCAAAGTACAACTTAAATCGAAATATAAATTAACTCATATTTCTTCTCTCTTGTAGTTCATGAACTCAGACCTCACTGCAGGTCCGTGTGTACGTGTGTTTTTCTCCTGGATGTTCAGAGCAGCGGCCTAATGAACCAACACAAACACCACTTGGCATGGAAGAACATTAATTAAGGCTCTCAAGTTACCTGATTTGCACCACTGACACCACCTCCCCCCACCCATCCACACACACACACACACACACACACACACACACAATAGTGCACTTACTGAACACCCCATAAACCTCACTTTAAAGAAACAGCAAGTTGAGTGTGTGCACATGCACACACACACACACACACACACACACACAAATTGAATACCAGATACACGCTCCTTATATAAGCATTAAGCCACTTGGGTGAGTGTATTAGGTGTGGAAAACCATGCTCGTGTGCATGCACGTGTTTGTTTGTTTTGTGTGTGTGTGTGTGTGTGTGTGTGTTGAGTACATCTTATAATAACAACTGAAATACCTCTTAAAGATAATAAAAGCATGTCTGTGTGTAGTCTGTCTGTGTGTCTGTGTATATGTGTTAGGAGCGGCTGGATTTGGGGGTCAAGTTTATATATCACTGTCCCTACAAGGATGCAGATATCATACTATATACAGTACTATTTGTAATAATGAAGTTAGTAGAAATAATTCTTAAAGATGTGTGTGTCTATGTATGTTCTTACATTGCAATAAAATAATCATCTGAGTGTGTGTGTGTGGGGGGGGGGGGGGTGTACAGCATGACCGAACATTCATGACAGACAGACAAAAACACCGGCCAGAGAGGGTCAGTGATGGTCTAGAGCTCACACACACAGACGAACATCAGGTCAGATCTTAACTCCTTATCCCTGGTGTTTAGCCTCAGTGCTTTTGCTACGGCCACAGCTATTAATGTAAAAGAAAGAAATATCTGTGAGAGAGAGAGAGAGAGAGAGAGAGAAAGAAAGAGAGAGAGAGAGAGGGGGAAATATATAGAGAGGAAACAAGCAAAAAGAAACAAGGATGAAAGAAACAATGAGCATAGGAAAGGAAAGAAGATAAAAAGCAAAAAGAAAGAAAAAGATAGGGTGAGAGAGAGAGAATGGGGAATAAATAAGGAAAAACAACCCAAAACGTAAAAGCAACTAAAACATAAAATAAAGAAACAAAGAGAAAAGGAACAAAAAGAATATAAAGAACTAAGGAAGAAAAGAAAAGAAAGAAAAAAGAAAACAGAAAAAAACAAAAATTAAGCAACCAAGAAAGACATAACAAAAAATTAAATTAAGTAAATTATTGGATGATATAGGGAGAAAGAAAGAAAGAAAGAAATACAGAAAAAGAAAGAAAGGAAGAAAGAAAGAAATAAACAAAGAAAAGAGAAATAGAAGAGAAAGAAAGAAAGACAGAATGGTAGAATGAAAAAAAGCACGATAGAAAGAAAGAAATAAACAAAGAGACAGACAGAGGAAGTGAAAGAAGAATAAAATAAAATGTAACAAGAAAGAAAACAAGCAACCAAGACAGCAATAACAAAAAAAAGTAAGAAAAGAAAAACAAGCATCCAAAGAAATCCCGTTAAATCATTAATGGAAGGCCATAGCTTCCACTACATGGGTTTCTGTGGGACTCTTCAGGGAGCTGATTTCCTGCCTCCACAGGAAGTGCTGATATTGGAAACAGATTTAGGGATGTGTGATCCCAGCTTAGCGTCTAATCGCTCGGGCAGAGAGAGGCCACGGCAAGAAGGAGGAGGAGGAGGAGCATCTGGAGAGGTTTTGACACTCATCCTTCCCATATGGACCTTCTCAATCCCCTCATTATTTTTATGACCCTTTTCCCTCCATGCTCTGCTGAGTGGATCTGTTTACACATCCCTCATCTCCTGCACTTTTTTTGCTTCTTCTTTGACGACTAGCATGAGGTTTCTCTGAATAGAGGCACTGAATAAAGGCACTTTTAGGGACTGTGGTAGCCTAGTGGTTAAGGTACTGGACTCGGGACCAGAAGATCCAGGATTCAAATCCCACCCCTGCCAAGCTGCCACTGTTGGGTCCTTGAGCAAGACCCTTAACCCACTTGGAGCTTGGATTGTAAGACTGTATCTGCTAAATGCTGTAAATGTAAACCTCTGAAGGATGTATCACCCAGCTTCCTTGTGAAGATACTCTTTATACTTTGCATTTACATTGCGGTAGCATAAAAAGACTAACGACCTGTCTCACAGAACGTAATGCGAATGGTGAAAAGGCAGTTTGACCAAGGGTGCTAAAACATTTACACAGAGTTGTGTATCAGACCCTGTATATAATAACCTAGAATACACAATTCAATGAATTTCAGAGAGCATTGCTACAGAATCTCACACACACACACACACCAGCCGCAGGATGGGGGGTCCTTACACTGGCACACTTCCTCTGACCCTGCGGTCATCGCTATGGTTACCTCATTCTAGGCGCCACCTGAGCAGGAGCAGCTAGCGCTAACTGTGTGTGTGTCCGTGCCGGAGTGTAACGTCTGCACAGTGTTATTTTTGCGTGTGTATATGCAATGTGGGTCTTGTCATATATCATTATTGTATAGACTTTATTTAAACACAGCACAGAAAAATAGGCAGAGTGTCTAGATTTCACTACCATTGGCTTCTGGGTATCTCTGAGACAGGCTCTTAGGCTGACCACAACAAAAGTGAGGGGCTCTGGGCTTGCCATTGCTAACCAATTTTTGGGCTTTCTTAAGTGCAGTCATGACAAAACATTTCTGCTGTATTAAATCTTCCTGAAGGCAGTCAATCCTGGACAATATACTGGCAGACTACAAATATGATGGGACATCAAAACAGGCTATATCCGCAAATGTATGTGATAGGCCAAAAATCCAGCAAAATGTGTTCGGTGTCATAACATCGACTCTGTCTGTGTGGAGTTTGTATGTTCTGCCCATTTCTGTGTCAGTTTCCTCCCTTATTGCAAAGACGTACGTCAGGTCAGTTGGTGTCTCTAAAGTGTCCCAGTGTGAGTGAGTGTGTGGCTGTGTGGATCAGAGACCTGTCGAGGGTTGGTTCCCCCTTGCACCCTGGGCTGCTGGTTAGACCCTGGCTCCCCATGATCCTGTCAAAAATGAACGCATGAATATAAGATTGACAACAACAATAATAATCATCACCATGTTTGTGTTCTTGAAAAGTACAATACAATATATTATTATTATTAGTAGTAGTTGTTTTAGTATTATAATTAATAATGATAAAGAGATGCCTGGATGGTGCAGTGGCCTAATATGCTAGCCCATCACCATAGGTCCCCCAGATTTGAATGAAAGTGAGTTGGGGAAATTCACGGTAAACAGAGCTGTAGTCGTGTGTCCAGATACGATTACTCCAGTCCTCATATGTCATGTTTTGGTCCCTTGTATATCTGTAGTGTTGATATTCGCAACTATTAGTGCATCTGTGTTATGGTCGTCTTTAATGTAAGTGTGTGTTCCTCACTTGCTTGTGGTTTCTTGCACCTGTCCAGAGGGACAATAGAGCTCCAGGACCGCAGTGTGCTGGCATTCTGGAGGAGAAACCAGAGCGAGAGATTTCAGGAGGTGTAACAGAATACGAGAGGGATAGGGAGAAGTGCATTCATCTAGAAGGAAGCCATGCCCCAACACAAAGAGTCTGGCTAAGCATGACTGGGTAAGATGTACCACAGTCAGAACTGCTCAGAGGATCTGCTTACACTCAACACCCAATCAGCGTAATCACTTAAAGCAATTTGTTCTGCCGATGGTGAAGGTCAGCTAACATATTTCTTTCCTACAAACACACAGCAACAGTTCTGCTCAGGCTGATTCTGTGAATTTGTGTTTTTAAGTCATTTGTGAAAGTTGATTTCAGTTATTAGTTGCTTAATAAGCTAAATTGGTTGGTCATGACATTTTACCTGCCAGATTTTTGGTTTGCTGCACGATATTTCTTCTCGACATTAGTCCATTGGTTCTCCAACTAATTTTCTGATGCTGACATTGAGGAGTTTACACTGTACCTTGGAACATAGTAACGCTCTGGTTAAAAATCTGGACTCTAATCAGAAGGGATAAATCTTAATTTCAGAAGCTCTCAAGCAAGACACTGCATAGTTAACTGTAAATGATTTTAGCTTATTGTGCTTTGTTTACTCAAGCTACTTGCTGTTGATGTTTTCTAGATCCCTAGCTGCCACATCACCTGGGAGAATGAAGATGGTGTATCTTTTTAACCCTACTGATGCTTACAGAACTTGATTAGAGGCCTGATTTCAGCCGTAGAAGATATTACAAAGCTAAATCATCTCACTCTGAGCATAAGAAGTTTCACCTGAATTTTTTTCTTGTTGTTTTTTGTGGTAATATAAACCCAATATTTTACCAGAAATGCTACTAGAAGCAATAATTATCCATGAATTTTACTGTCATGACCCAATAAATGCCCAGAAATTTGCACTAAGCCTCATCTCAAGTCTTGACAAAATCAAGTCTTGACCCATTAAACAAACATGGAGGGTCAATGCTTTTAGATGATCACAGACGTTCCTGTCGTAATTGTTACACTGCATGTTTCAACAATACTACCATATCATTGTAGGTTTCTTTCAATGTAATGCATAGGCAATGGGTACTGAAGGGTGGATACTGCCCATTGTGTAACAGGACAGCTTTCAGGGGCAACTTTGACAAATCTTTCAAAAAAGACAGGAACAATTCATCAGTGTCAGTGCCGGAAAAAAGGCTGTCAACCTGTCTAAAGAAGTTAGTCAACTGACAATTCCGTAATTTCACAGAGGAACAATACTAAGTCTTGCCGCAATAAATCCTCAGGAATTTGTAATAAGTCTCATCCCAGTGAATACTGACGAATTATCAACCCAGTAATTACTTAGAAACTGTACTATTTCATTCGGCATCTTTCTTAGATAACCAAAACAGAAGCACAGAAGGGGCAGAGCAGTCCAGGGTTGAAAACCAGAGCGACAGTGTTACCAGGCAGAATGTCCAATGCATACAAAGGAAATGGAGTCTGGTAAAAGTCCAGGGTTCTTGTACAGACAAACAAAGTCTGAATGCAGAATGCTCAGAAATTAAGTAACATAACAGTGACTGTGTGAGCGAATGGCGTTTAAATGTCCTGGTGTGTGATCATTTCTATTTTTACATCGAGTCATTTACCTGATGCCCTTATCCAGAGTGACTTACAACTGGTAGCTTACAACCCAACCAATAGTGGGTTAAGTGTCTTGCTCAAGAACCCTTCAGTGGCAGCTTGGCAGAGGTTGGATTTAAACCCTGGACCTTGAAGTCCAAGGTCCAGTACTTTAACCACTAAGCCACCATGATCTCAAGGTGGGCGAATGTGAATGAACAAATGAGTGATGATGTTGGACAGAAGCATGCTGGAAGTTAGAGTCCAGAAGTGACAGGGTCGTGACAACTACGTTTTGACCCAATAAATAGCCAGGAATTAAACTCAAACCAAGTCTCAACCCAGTTATTACTCAGAAACTGTTCTAATTGTTGACCCCTTCATTACCCAGGAACTATCCTAAGCCTCAGCCTAATATATACAGAGGAACAGCACTGAATCTTGATATGTACTACCAATATATACTCAGGAATTGTTCATGTCTCGGCCAGAAAATAAGGAATCATTTGATGTCTGGTCCCACTAATTACCCAACAATGTTCTAAAGTCTCAACTCGTTAATGACCAGTTAAGGACCCAGTAATTACCTAGAAACTGTACTAGATCTCAGAGCCATAGTCTTGTACTATTAAATCTGTGCATCAGAACACTTTGATGCATTCACATTTTCCTCAGGATATTCTTCCATAAAATGCAGAATCTCAATGAAAGTCTCTCCCATCACATTTTTCCTATCACTTCAACTTTTTCTAATTACAGATTGACTTAACCCTCCAAAGATACACCATTTCTTTCCCTCTTTCCATCCATCACACACTAAGAAGATGTACTTGGTGCTGCTGTGGCCCACCAAACTATAGCTGTAGAAAAGCTCAAATTAGCCTTGCGCTCAGCCCCATTGTGTGAGAAGCCGCTGGAAAACCCAACCACTGACAGCGAACGCCAGGGACTTAACTAAATTTGTCCATGCAGAGGCCCTTCAGAGGGCAGCCACATGCACTGTGGCAGTTCAAAGTATCCGAAATTCTACAAAAAACCAGGGGCAGAAGACAAACCCAGTCTGGGATTCCTCAGCCTAACCAAACGCAGCACCACACACACCACTGACATGCCAGAAATAAATAAAACACATCATAAAATTCCGAAACTGCGTGCTGCAGCTGGGATCACAGCATGATGTCGGGTCATTCTGATATCTTCTGGACATTTGTGTAAGGAATAAAGTCAACAGATTGTTTGCTTATTTCCATTCCATGTATGCATGACATGGCCAAAAGTATGCAGACACTTGAACAGCACATCAAAGTGAACATCTCATTTCAGAATCATATGGTCCATCCTAATATGGTCCATTTTCTGTGAGAAAGTGTTGTCAAATGACTTCCTTCAGTTCAAGTTCTGTGGTAAGTCCTGCCTCACAATCAGATGGGCTTGAGGTCAGGACTCTTCCACAGACTTTCGAAATACAAGTGTTCACCTCCTAACATCTACGATATTCTATGATACGTTCTATGATACACCATACTAAGCAATGCTAAATGGGATGCCATAGTGTACCAGTATTGACTGAATGCAGTGTTTTATTTCACATACAATTATTCATTTAATATGAACAAATAATTAAGAAATTTTAAGAAATATCTTTCACTGCTACATGCAATGAATGGATGCACTCAGGCCATCCAGAGAAACTACCTTTTACGTGACAGTGCAATGTATTTCTTGTAATTATGACACAAGCAGGCACTTCAAAAGAGAACAGGGACCTTTGAGAGGCTTTTAACTCTGGCATACTGTGTTTGTTTCTTCCCTTCTTGCTCTGGTGTGCTGCATTGTTAAGACAGTTCCATGGCTTACAGTGGTGCTTGAAAGTTTGTGAACCCTTTAAAATTTTCTAGATTTCTGCATGAATATGACCTAAAACATCATCAGATTTTCACACATGTCCTAAAAGTAGATAAAGAGAACCCAGTTCAACAAATGAGACAAAAATATTACACTTGGTCATTTATTTATTGAGGAAAATTATCCAATATTACATATTAGTGAGTGGCAAAAGTATGGTAACAATGGTCTTGAATTTCCTCCATTTGTACACAATCTGTATGACTGTGGATGGGTGGAGTCCAAACTCTTTAGAGATGGTTTTGTAACCTTTTCCAGCCTGATGAGCTTCAACAACTTTTTTTCTGAGGTCCTCAGAAATCTCCTTTATTCGTGCCATGATGCACTTCCACAAACATGTGTTGTGAAGAGCAGACTTTGATAGATCCCTGTTCTTTAAATAAAACATGGTGCCCACTCACACCTGATTGTCATCCCATTGATTGAAAACACCTGACTCTGATTTCACCTTCAAATTAACTGCTAATCCTAGAGGTTCACATATTTTGCCACTCACTAATATGTAATATCGGATAATTTTCTTCAATGTATAAATGACCAGGTACAATGTTTTTGTCTCATTTGTTTAACTGGGTTCTCTTTATCTACTTTTAGGACTTCTGATGAAAAGCTGATGTTGTTTTAGGTCATATTTATGCAGAAATATAGAAAATTCTAAAGGGTTCACAAACTTTCAAGCACCGCTGTATATAGCAGGGCAGAAATTTGAGAAACTGACTGACTTTTCAGTGACAGCGAATGTTGAACATCACAGCGCTCATGCCATCTCTGTCTGGGGCTAAGGACTCGTCAGGTGAGGTTAATGTTTTACTTGGTGGAAACTCTTTAAGAGACTTTAAAACAAGACAGGAAAACAGAACGTCCGTAGGAATCTGGATCTGGACGTTATGATTACACGCCACTGTCTATTTACAGCTGACCAAGGTTTTTATACTGTGATTACTGGTTTCACTGTGGGTTCCCTTTGGCTTCTGTCAGTGTGTTTACCTTGGGATACCGATGGAGTCCGGCAGATGGTCCGCATGCTTTACCGATCTCCATGTTTATGGCTCTGCAAATAGAGACGAATGCTGAATCTGATACAAAGTCAATACATTAAAGGCCAACATTCTTGGGGTTTCTTTTTAGAGTTTTGAGGTCACTGCTGCTTTTTTGGATCTTAAAGCCACCAAATATGCAGACAATTACAGCAAACTAAATGACAGCTGTACAATCCTCCGATTATTTAGCTTTACTATGTGGATACTCCCATATCTGATCACATCATGGTTTTCCCCAAATTAGTGGAAAGCAACTGGTTCCTAGCAAAGGGTTGGTTCCTTAAATAGGAACCAGCTCTTGTGCCAGTAAATGCACCATGTTGGTAGAAAAGGGGCGTTAGAGGAGCACAGCTAAGTAAACCACAGACCACAAACCACAGTGTTTTAAATGTTGACATATTTGTTTTTGTACATTGCATTTAATCATAAACATCATTTTCAGGGAATGAATAATCTCCTATCAAACTCCATGAAATTCAAGAAACACCAGTGGTTCATATCTATCACACAGCAACATTGTGTTAAAATGTGCAAATATGGTTCTTCATTTTCTACAGATGTTGTGTTAACTTTTTGTCATTTATCCAATGCCATTATTATTTATCTTTTCTTCAGTACATCTAGGACATAGCGCTGCACCAGTACATCGATGTTGTGGCTGGACTGGGACTAGTGATGTATGGATCTGGACCCCTAACCTACTAGACTACATAAACACATTCCTTCATGCCTGTGCTGTAAAACTGTGTGTGTGTGTGTGTGTGTGTGTGTGTGTGTGTGTGGTTTATACACCCACCACACACACGCTTCAACAACACACTCTATTGGGAGTGTATGTAAACAAACAGGTACACACTCTACCCTGGCCTCCTAAACAAACACCAAACACACACAAAAAAAAATCCGTACACACCTCCATTCACACTCATGCATGCAGGCAGACACACACACACACACACACACACACACACACACACACACACACACACAAAATTCAATCCTGACCTCGGGCTCCGTCTGTGTGGAGAATACATGTCCTCCTCTTGTCCTCGTGGGTTTACTCCAGGTACTCAGGTTTCCATGCATGTTAGGTTAAATGGTGTTTTTAAAGTGCCCTTAGTGTGTGAATGTGTGTGAGAGTGTGTGTGACCTATGATGAATTGGCATCTTGTCTAGGGTTGTTCCTGTCTTGCACCCTGTGCCGCCAGCTAGGCACCGGCTTTAATGTGACCCTGAGCTGGATGAAGTGGATAAGAAAATGAAAGAATATAAAAACATAAAGCATAAATAAGAATTACACAAATACTTAAAACCACTAAATACAAATGACAAGGATGCAGCTAAAAATAACACTATAAAGAGAAGAATACGAAAACAACAAAGAAAAATGGACATGAAAATAACAAAAACGAATAAAAATGGAAATGAAAAAATAAAATAAAAATTGTACGTAAATATAATAACATTAAAAAACATGAACATAAGAATATAAAAGCAACTAAATAAAATACTAATATAATAAAAACAGCAAAACAAAAGCATAAACATGGGAACATAAAACCAAAAAAAGGAAATATGACAGAATAGAAATATAAATACAACAATTAAAACCTAAATATACATGTGATATATTTTTTTTCTACATACTAATAAAAACAACACTATAAAACTGCAAAATGTTACGAATAAAAACAAAACTTACCAATGACCAAGCTATAAATATAGAAATTCAATCAAATTAAAGTACAATTAGAAATATAGGAAAACAACAAATGAATAGACAACACAAAACAATAAAACACATAAATAATAAAACAAGAACAGCAACACGATTAGCTAAATGTGCATCATAGATAGCAATTTGTTATAGTTTGTCTTTCTTGTGTGTCTCTTGTTCCATTTATAGGGCTAAATATTTTTGTCACCTATGGATGCTCCTTTTGGGACTTCAATAAAGTAAGTAATAGTTACGGTTATTCTAGAAGTCTTTCTAAATAATTCTAATTTTAGAAATAAAGTCTAAATATTTATTGACTTCATTTGAACAGGGTATGAGCGAGGTTACATGCTCCTCTAGGATACTGAGCTCATGCATGTAATAAATAATCAGTAGAGATACTGCTCTGAGAGAGAGACCAATCTCAGCTGGGGTAACGTCTGAGACACAGGAAGTGGATGATAGTGTAGGAGTGGAGGACTGGATGGGGTTCAGTTGGACCCAGACTCACACAGATAAGAACACACACATACAGTATACACTATATACACACACAAAGCAAATAGTGTTTGGTTCTATGACAAGCAGTCAGTGCAGGCTGGTGCTGATCCATGATGTCATCCTCAGCGTGACGCTGGGACCGGCCACACAAAATGCCCCTCTGACAGGGGCAGGAAGCAGGGGTCACTGGAGGTCAGCTTGTGACCCTAGGGTAGAGCATAAGAGATGTCACTGTACTGAACAGATCAGCACTGAAGACCAACACAGAGCTCCAATGGTTCAGTCTGAATGAGGGCAAGCAAGGGCAAGAGAGGCTTCTACATCACAATGAGAGACAGAGAAAGGCCGTGTGTGTGTGTGTGTGTGTGAGAGAGATTGTATAGGACTTTCATACAGCCATTTTATGAATACTGGACCTCCTGTGTAGCACCATGATATGATGCTCAGCAAAAACATTTCATAAATATATATTAAATTAAATTACACGTGTAACATGAATGCATTTACAGCATTTAGCAGACGCCCTTATCCAGAGCGACTTACAATTGATACAGTCTTACAATCCAAGCAGTTGTGGGTTAAGGGTCTTGCTCAAGGACCCAACAGTGGCAGCTTGGCAGAGGTGGGATTTGAACCCTGGACCTTTTGGTCCATAGTCCAGTACCTTAACCGCTAGGCTACCACAGTATTCTAACCCACTACTGCAGAGACCTAAGACATTACAATACAGTTACAATACAGTTGTTTTGCATATACTCTGCATTTAACATCCATAGGAACAATATGTTACTGTCTGTGTCCTGAAATCCCCTGTGCAGTTTTGATCTTTTTGCATCTACCATGTGCATTGGGGTAACAGGGGGCAGTTTGGGGACAGCGATGGAATGACAGAGCGACATGAGAGGGTCTTGTGAAGGGTCATAAGGCTCTTTAATAAGCTCATGACTGAGGCTTGGATAATCTTCTTTATTAGAGGAACAAGGCTTTCTCTGTATCTCTTCTTCTTTAACATACACACACACTTTTATACAGGATCTAGCATGTCCATATCCACTGCACACACTCCTAAACACACACACAAACACACACACACTCATACAGTCTTATACAAAAACTCAGGCACCCCTGCTTACTGTTTATTTAGTTATCACAAAATTGCAACCTGTAAAGATTTCGTATCACGTATTAACAAAACATGTCCCACAGGGGTGCCCAAACTTTTGCGCAGCAATAAGGCAGCCTCACACTCTCTATCCGTGACATATAGCATGAGCTCGGCTTTTCTGGCTAATAAGTTGCCCTCTCATGTTTACTGAACCTGAGCAAAGAACAGATGGAGGCTCAGAAAAGCAGCTTCTCCATCAGTTTCTGTTAGCTTAAACACAGCTGCTGGACCAAATGTACAACACACATCATGACAAAAAGGTGCTGATGGAGTCGAACACTGACCTACACACACACACACACACACACACATACACACAGTAAAAGCATTAGCGAACAACAAGACTGCAGCCTGTTTCTCCATCTGTAAGCTACATCTGTTTTCATAATTCAACAAAAGCCAATAATAGTAACCGCTGCAGATGATCTGATAAATGATGCACCCTTTCATTACAGTCCCTAACCGGTCACTGATCAGTAACATACATAACGCTGTTCAATATTTCTCTTCAGTATTGGCATAACTGCTATAGATTTTATATTCTCGATTTTATTATACTCTTCATAATATTTAATTTGTTCTAAAATGTTAGTCTGCCTGTTGTATTATTTTAATTCTTCTATTTTTAAATATGTTCTCTCTTTATTTAGTTTCTGTGTATTTAAAATATTACTATTAACTTATTAATTAGATAACTTAGTTCATTCTTACAATTAAGTTTTAAAACATCTAAGCCGCCCAAGGACAACGGGTCCCTTTTAGAGTTTCGGTCCTCCCAAGGTTTCTGCCTCCCAAAGGTTAGAATGTTTAGGGAGTTTTTCGTTGCCACTGTCTTCCTAGGCTTGCTCAGTTTGGGATTATCTTTATAATTTAGAAAATCTAAAATTGTACAGTTACTTTAAGACAGTGCTCTGTTGTAAAAAGCACGATAGAAATAAATCTGACTTGACTTGACCGTGACAACTAGACAATTCTATAAACAGACAATGGTAACAGGACAAGACAATGGCAATACAAATACACAAATTTAACAGAACTAAACAGTGCTAAGACAGACAGGAACTAACTAGACACAGAAACATGGATCAAGGAATACACAGAACAAGAGAAGTGAAACAAATGAAGTGAAAAGACCAGACAAAGAAGTCCATAGAAAAGAGGGCTTATATTCTTCTTCTTCTTCTTTCGGCTTCTCCCTTTATCAGGGGTCGCCACAGCGAGTTAAACGTTTCCACCTCACCCTGTCCTCCACGTCCTCTACTCTCACCCCAACTCCCTGCATATCTTCATTTACCACAACCAAATAACTCCTCCTTTGTCTTCCTCCCGTCTCTTGCTGGCAAGCACTTCCATCTCAACATCCTCCTCCTACCAATATTCCACTATCCCTCCTCTGCACATGTCCAAACCATCTCAGTCTTCCCTCTCGAATTTTGTCTCCCAATTTTCCAACCTGTGCTGTCCCTCTGATGATCTCATTCCTAATCCTGTCCACCCTAGACACTCCTAAAGAGGAAGCAGAGCTATAGGTGGCAGAACTTAAGATGTTGAGGTTCTGTCTCTTTGTCAGTGCCACTGTCTCTAAGCCATACAACAAGGCTGGCCTCACTACTCTCTTATAAATCTTTCCTTTCACTTTTGCTGCGACCCTTTTGTCACACAGCACTCCTGACACTCTTCTCCACCCACTCCATCCTGCCTGTACTCTCTTCTTCACCTCCTTTCCACACTCCCCATTTCCTTGGACAGTTGATCCCAAGTACCTGAACTCCTGGACCTTTGTGACCACTGATCCCTGTAGCCTGACCTGTTCCACCACCTCCTCCCTTTCATTTACCACAGTATTCTGTCCTTACTACAGTTGACTTTCATTCCTCTCCTTTCCAGATTACACCTCCACCTCTCCAAGTTCTCTTCTACCTGTTCCCTCACTACAGATCACAATGTCGTCTGCAAACATCATAGTCCACGGCGATTCCTGTCTGACCTCATCTGTTACAAAAAGAGGGCTTATATATGTTAAGTAAATATGATGCTGGTCATTACAGCCTGGTGTGGAAGGTAAAAAGTGTCAGAGGAGTCATGCAGGATGAGGTGGCTCTCCAGCACACGTCACTCTGACATCATATAGGTCTTCCCAGTTATCACAAGCATATATTTTTGATACTGTAGAACAATTCAAACATTTATGAAATCAGACTTATAGTCATAGAGTTCAGTTGCTCTTTAGTCACACTTAAAGTTAACTCCAAATACTGAACATTTTAGCCATTAGCAACCTTTAATTGAAGGGTTGTACAGTTGAGTTGGCTCAACATTTAACATCAACATTCAACATCATCTATATTTGTCTTTTTATCACTAATTACAACCAGTCCCCTCCCCCAACGCATTTACATGTCATGTCACTAGACCAATGTGAGTTGCTAGGAAATGAAATCCCTTTGAATTTGACAAGTCAATGACGCCAAGGATTTCCCTGGAACTGAGCAAATCCTATATGAAATAAATGCACACTAATGCTAATCACTTTCTCCACCTGTTGTAATACCTCCACCTGTAAAGCATTATCCCTTTCTTTAATTGAGCTTTTGTCATGCAGCGTCATCCACAACAGCCAACCAAACCGCACCTTAGGGTTCAATCGTAGGATGTAAAACAATAGCTCGTGCAGACAATATGACGGATCAAGCGCTAATGAGGCATGTTTTGGTTCTGACTTCCAAGCCCTAATCCTACATGAGCTCTGTGTTGTGAATCATATGAGGAACAGCAGGAAGAGTAACATGTTTTTATTCAAACTGTAAACTGATTGAGCCTGATTTTCAGGTGTGGAGCCTTGATCATCCTGAACTGACAATCAGTTAGTCTAACGGCAGGTGAGTCGGTCATACGATTAGCAGAACTGGTTTAGCGTCAGCATTCGATGAGACAGCAGGTCTGAGTCAGATAGTGACAAAATAAAAAAAATAAAAAATCAGGACCATGCCCTGGACTAGATTTGGAAAATACATTGCAAAGTACATCATATTATAACAACACACGTGAAAGCGTTATGTATGAAATTTAATCAAATGCTAGTGTGTGGTAGTAGTACATGGGCATGATCCTAAATCTATGACCCCATTTAGCATGCACTCTGATCAGGGAGCTTTAGTTAGTCCTATGCAACCCAACAAGACATAATATATACAACACATATCACTATGGTGGTATCCTTTGGTCAGTGTTAAAATAAGCTTATAAGGACAGATCAAGATGGCGTTACTTACCTGGCGCCATCAAAAAGGGAATAGCCTGATATTTTGCCTTCCTCTAACATATCCATGCACAGTATTAAACACTGGCAAAGTAGATCGACAGCAAACTGCATGCCAACCAAATGAAGCTGAAATAAATCTGAGCGTTCTATTGTTGAGCAGATGGGATCACTTCAGTTGATAGGATAGAGAGGATAGCGACATCAACAGGGGGTTTCTTTGGCAGATTTCAGGTAAGGTGATCTCATTTTGTTGCTTCTAACCTAATTGCACTGCACATAGGTCAGGTTCGACTGAAATGAATGACAAAGTAGAGGAACAGCATTTTTACTGCTGCCTAGATGTTCCCAGGAGTCTGTTAACTTAATATGTAAGTTGATTTACTATAGCACTAGGTCCCAGTTTGCAGCAATATGAAAATCTAAAATAGTTATATTATTACCATCAACCAACAACCCCAAATCAGAAAAAGTTGGAACATTGTTTTTAAGCATTTCAATATTTTTCTTACATATTCGTTGATAAACTGGAGATTCTCTGCCCATCTTTACTCCTTTCATGGATCCTGCTTTTGTACCAAATCATGATTATAATCACCTGTAGACATCACCTGTTTGAAATCACATCATTATTTAGGTTTTTTTTACCTCATTACTAGCCCTAAATTTCCCCTGTGCCACCATTTTTTGGATTGTATTGCAGGCCTGACATGCAGGAATGGATGTTTATTAACAAATGAAATGAAGTTGACCAGAAACAAAACATGAAATATCTTGGGTGCATATTTTCTGCAATGAAATAAAAGTAAAAGGAAATGTAAGGAACACTGCATTTGCATTTTCCGTACCGTCCCAACTTTTTCTGATTTGAGGTTCTAGATTATGATAGAAAAAAGCTGTTAATATGTAGATAGAAGTAACCAGTGATAGAATAGACCAGATTTCCAGCTGAGCAGTTTATGACATTACTTTCCTGCTAGTGCTGCTGTTCCAGGAAGTTCTGTTATGCACCATCACCTAAGAGCAACAAGTTAGTGGGTTTTGTCGAAAAATAGGTAGTTGTTTTTGATGATAATGATAATGAAATGATACTTTGGCAGTGTACAACGGATCTAAAGGATTCAAAAGTTGTTTGAACCTATCTCTCTCAACCGAATGAATTGGCACCGTGTCTTTTGCAATGTACCTGGTGACAGAATTTGTCAGGTCTTGCCATCTGTTGCTTTTACATTTACATTTACAGCATTTAGCAGACGCCCTTATCCAGAGCGACTTACAATTGATACAGTCTTACAATCCAAGCAATTGTGGGTCAAGGGTCTTGCTCAAGGACCCAACAGTGGCAGCTTGGCAGGGGTGGGATTTGAACCCTGGACCTTCTGGTCCAGAGTCCAGTACCTTAACCGCTAGGCCACCACAGTCCCACTTTTCTCGTTGTATATCACTCTTTTTGCAAAATGATTCTGCTAAACTTTGCTGACTGTCTTTTTTGCTGGTACCTTGGCTGGTTTAAGCCTGTCGTGGGCAGCTGACTCATTAACTTTGTCATAGTCTTCATGTTCTGCACGATGGTTGGTTCGCAAATGGTGAAATAAGTTAACCCAGTTGTCAAGCTTTCTTTAATTGCAACTGATTTTTAACATAATTTGCCAAATGATGTCTAGCAACTAAATCTAACGACGTAGACTTCGAGGTTAGTCGTGTCTGTATTTTGTCTCCTGAGCAGTTTCATCACTCATTTTTAACTTTGCTTTTAAGTAGAACGCTAGATTGGTTTGTGGCGTTTGCCAGCTGCATGCACTCAGTGCGTACGCACAGTAGTCTATCCTACATGATGCACTGACTACGTGACACACACTTAAGGTGTGTTTCTGACTGTTTTTTTTTGCAGTGACAAACTCGATAGTGTCAGCTGGCACATTGTTAAAACAACAATTAAGATATTATTGTAGATGATACATATCACACACCCCTAATGAAGCCACGCAAAACAGAGCTGCAGAGAGCATCTGCAAGTAACATTAGCAGGACTATAGACCAGAGGGTCCAGGGGTCAAATCTCACCTCTGCCAAGCTGCAACTGTTGGATCCATGATGAAGACCCTCAACGCACAATTTCTTAAGACTGTAAAGTCAAATCAGTTGTATGTTGCTCTGGGCATCTGCTAAATGATATAAATGTAAATGATTCCACGCACACACACATGCACAACGCCAAGCTTTAGCTGGAGCTGTGTAAAGCACAATAACTTTGTGGTCTGGAGCAATACTCTGGAGCAATGGCTACATGTAGCAGCAGCTGGTGAGGATATGCAGAGGAGATGCTCACATATCTTTAGGAAAGTAACACAAATGTTATACTGTGTTGTATGATGTTCTCTGAAGAGCTGAAGTCATACATATACTATGATTTACAAGAAGAGACATTGAACTCACTGGCTTATAACTCCTTAAAAGTGTCAGTCTGTTTCACTTCTATTCAGTAAAATTTACATTTACAGCATTTAGCAGACGCCCTTATCCAGAGCAACTTACAATTGATACAGTCTTACAGTCCAAGCAATTGTAGGTTAAGGGTCTTGCTCAAGGACCCAACAGTGGCAGCTTGGCAGAGGTGGGATCCAGAGTCCAGTACCTTACCCACTAGGCCACCACAGGTTGTGAGATCTACCCACCCAGTTATTTGGTGAACTTGTGTGCTTCACTAATTCAATAGAAGGTGCAGAATTAAATCATCTGATTGTGCAACTAGAAGTGTGAGGAGTTGTTTGCTGATCTGGTTTGACTATGAATTTTAACGGCTTACCGGAATGACTGTAGTTTACTGGAAATAGGGAGCTATTGGGCGATATTTTGTTTGCCTTTTTTGTTAAAAAGCTGAAGCTTTGTTCAATATTTATTCCTCATAGACTCAGACTTATAGCAATATAAATATAACCCTATATGTCGTTCCTTCTCTATTACTTGCTTACACCTTAATAAAAGAATCAATCAGGCAATTGCGTTAGGGTTCTGCCAGAGTTTTGAGATGTTTCTGCCAGTTTTATCAACTTCACCAACTGAGACCCTATTTCACTTTTAACTGGTGTTCTAAAAAAAAAAAAGCTTTCAGTAAGTTTGAGCCCTGGTGATTTAGGTAAAGACATTTGACGGCTGAGGAATCCATGAAAATGAAATACAAAAATTGACTAACAGCAACTGCCTGTCCATGATAAATGAATTCTCAGCACAGGAAAGCTTATTCAAATTATTGTCGATATTGTTTTGATAGAAACACATGCATTTGAAGTCTTCTAGTACTTTATGAAGGCAGTAATCCTAAAAGGTAACATCACAGATCCTCCACCATGTTCATCAGTAAGGATTAGAACCATCTAAGAACCTGTGTGTCCTCTTCCAGGCTGCTTTTATTACAGCTCTGGTTGGTTTAAGCATCTTATTTACATTTACAGAATTTAGCAGACGCTCTTATCCAGAGAGACTTACAACTGGAACAATCTTACAGTCCAAGCAATTGTGTAACCCACAATGATCTTACTCAAGGACCCTGGCAGTGGGATTTAAACCCTAGACCTTCTGGTCCATAGTCCAGTACCTTAGCCACTAGGCCAGCACAGTCCCATTGTGCTCTTAATTGTGTTCTGTTTTGCACAATTAAGCTTCTGAAAATAATCGGCCCTGGTAATGGCCTTCTCTTGAGTCATGTTTTTCACATGTGATATAATGCCATGTGTGAGTGTGTGTGTGAAGAAGTGACAGTGACAGTAATGCTACAGGCAATGTGTGACTCAAAAGAATCTTCCAGTGCGGACGAACCTGTAAGACCTGACACATCCAATAATATCCAGCAGCCGCCTTTTTCCAGATTCTCACGTTATCCTCCAAAAGGTTTCCAACCGATTTCCTTCCCAAACCCTTTCAGTTATCTTTCAGTTTCCACACCCTACTGACTTGCTTATAAATGGACTGGGATGGTAAAAAACCTGTTTCTGTGCTCACTGTGTAAATTTGGATGTATATTTTGGTTATTCATCCTGCTGCAGGATCCAACCATGACCCAGTTCTTGGATATAAGGAGCTAGAGTTTAATTCAATGTCAGTTCATACTTCTTCGTGTCGATTATGTATTATGTGTCCTTATAAGGCTCTTGTGACCTTTGGAGTTAAATCAGTCACATCACAGATCCTCCATCCTACTTAACAGCAGGGCTTTGGTTATTTTCTGTAGACCCATCCTTTTACAGCTAACTGTTTGCTGGTGTGAAGGTGCCCTCTCTAACCCTCTTCCATTCATTAAAGAGTTTGTTGTTGACCTGCAGTTCTGAGCTGCTCTAATGCATTCGGCTGGAGGGAAGTCAGCATCAATAGCCTCTCAGATCTACCAACACACACTCACTACTGTCTGTCCCGACCCTGGAGGACCCAGGCTAACCCCAACCCAAGCAACCACAATTTAATACACATTCCTTCATATACACACCATGCTGACCTTCTGTAGCCCATGCTCAACGCATACACTTAAATCTACTGCTCCGGGTATCAGCATTTGCTGTGCTAAAGTATCAGCTCCTTCTACTCTGTCATCCAGTAAAAGGACAAATAGACAAATGTTTGTGGACACCCACTCGATTTTGGACATGACTGTGAAGTCGACTTCTGATGTTAGACAATAAGCCCTGGCTCATTTTTGCCATTCCAGTGCTCTGTCAAGGTGTCTGATGGAACTGAGGTTCTGTGCAAGCCAGCCAATTTCTCAATCAAAGTTGGCAAACCAGTTTTTTATGGACTTTGTGTAAGGAGAGCAGGGCAGAAAGCTGATGAACTGACTTGGAAATGGAAACCTATAAATGTGTCATATTGAGAGTCACTGGAGTATCAGTACAACTCATTGTACTGCCTCTGTTTGTCTATGGAGAATCCAGAAATCTAAGCTTTATGTTATGAATCTGTTGAATGGCAGCAGAAATAGCAGAGCTCAATAATTAGAAGGGGTGTCCACAAACTTTTGTCTATACATAATGCATTTGGAAGTCTTCATACCCTTTCACTTTTTTCCGATTTTGTTATGTTGAGGAGTTGTGCTAAAATGAAACACAATTCAAGATTTCCTCTATCATACTCAAAAATATTTGTATCTACAAAAAGGAGGCACTGCAGAAAAGGTTTGGGAACCACTGCTTTAACCAACAAGCGAAACTGCAAGTCGTTCCGGATTAGGGCATCTGCTACATATGTTGTAGAGCCTTTCTAACATGATCTAGCAAAGCTATGTATGCGCTTAATGATCTAACTCAGCGTGAAAGGTGACTGAGATAGTATAATGCTTACAAACCCAAACAAAGCCGGATTTCATGGAATGTGTTGCTTTGCACAGATAAATGATGCCTGATCCTGAGCTTAGTTTAATATGAACGCATTCCTGATGTGTGAAAACCACGATGCTCTCATGTGGTTCCTTTCTGAAATGCTTTGGAGCTCTGGAGTTTCTGACATGGCTTTCTTCTTTGTGGTTTCCTATAAAATAAATAACTGTCATTTCTGTAGGATGAAATTACAGTGATCTGGAAGTAGTGGCACAATAGAGTTCTGAAAATTCCTGAGCAACGCCTATTCAACTCGCAAATCTGGGAAATCACCAGTATTACTGAGCTCAGGTATGACAGCCTGGAACTCTGCCCTGAACAGACTTGCAAAATCATGATCTGACATTATGAAACGCCGTGCTTTGGGAAGCTGGCATTCCAGTGTTTATTGTTCTGAGCTAGAGAATTAAGTTGCATATTGCTATACACAGAGTTGTGTATTCCTACACACCACACACACACATACACACAGATGTGACACTGATGTGCTGGTATGAGTGGATCAGACACAGCAGTGCTGATGGAGTTAAAACACCTCTCTCGCTGCTGAACTGAAAATGTCCACCAACCAAAAACGTCCAGCCATCAGCATACTGTGCAACAACATATGAGCTACTGTCTCTGATTTTACACAGTGTTTAAAACCTCCAGCAGCACTGCTGTGTCTGAGCCACTCATACCACACAACATGATCTAACACACCACCACCACATCAGTTTCACACAGTGCTGACTCTCCAACTCAGATTTGGAAGCCTGCTCTAACCATATGTGCCACTTGGGATTCCTTTTGGCTTTGCTGATGTGTTCACACCTCTGCTGATCCACCTGAAACGTATTACAGGTGTGAAAGGAGTTAGCAGTGTGAATCTCATAATGCAGCCTGAACTCTCGAGAGCGTTAGAGCTTTCAAAACAAGAACACACTCTGGAATCTATCCCTGGATAACACAGGATGCATGCTGGAGATGGTGAGCCAGTCCATTCCATTGCTCTAGGGAATGACAATCAAACGTGCCCATATGGGATGACCGATCTGACCTAAAATCTCTACCAGCACTCAAACCAGGGTGGTGGACTTGCACCACACAAGCAATACAAGTATCTTTGCTTTTCTAACTGAACTTACCACAACCTCTTCGGGGAACTAACATAACCATGTGACATTATCACAGATTTTAACCATTAACAAGTTCTGGGACGTTAGAAAAAAAACACTAATGGATCAACTGGAAAGATGGCCAAAGTTTTTGCATCTTTAGTCCATGTGTTCATCTTCTTTAGTACCCATCTGCTCTGGTTTCCTGCCACGCACTCTGTAAAGCAGCTGGAGATCCTCTGGTCCTCATTACAGAGAGACAGAGGGGCGACTCTGAAAGCTTCGGTGCTGCTTAACTAAATACTTTATTCTATGCAAAAGATAATTAGCCTGCATTAATAATTGACAGAGCTTTATAGGGCCTTTGTGCTCCTGATCCTGACTGTTAAACTACAGAAATCTTCAGAAGGATCTTCGAGGACGATAACGCCGGAGACTTTTCTGACAGAGCTCGTAAATAAAGCTTTATATGAGGCGATTCTGCAGATTTTAGGACCAGGAAGAAGACTCACCAATTTACTTAAACTTACGACCATGTCAGTGGCGTCAGGAAACGATGCTTGGGTTCGACCTTTGCCTCTGGAGGCGACCCGTGGCTCCTGTCCTGCTGATAGGGAGGCTGTGGGGTCAACAAGAGCTGTGTAAGAGCCAACAGGAATGACTTGGGCAAAGACATAAACAGAACAGTACTATTATTTAGTAAGTCATATAGACACCATTGTTTGTGCTGGATGCATTTTACTGAGGAGGCTGTCATTTATTTGATGACTTCTGGAGCTGACATGTAATACAGTCAAATGTTTTGGCACCCCTGGTCAAATATCATGTTTTGCTGTAACACAAGCTCTGCATGGAACAAACAAGTCACACTGCTGTGAATTTGGAAAAAACAATGACATAAAATCTGGTGAGGGCAAGTTTTGGCATCGTCGCAGATGATCCACTATTTTATGACTGAGAGCATCACTGACATGTTAATGATTCATTAAGATGTGAAGGAATAGATTATATTTAAGCCTTCATTCACACTGCAGGTAAGAGTGACCCAGTTCTGAGTTACTCCTCACATTTAATTTTTTGATAGGTTGTTGACATTTTCAACTTAATGAGGCCTGTATCCCACACCAGCCTGAACAGGTTATGCTCTTGAACTGACTCAGATATGCAGAAGAACATCGGGCTTCCTGACACACCCCCTCAGAAATCCCTTTCCTAGCGTTTGTCTTGCATCTGCACTTTATCTGCTTTCTGACACATCATCCTCCACTTCTTCTGGACCAGAGCATCCTTCATTTAAGGACTTGAGACTTGCTTGACAGACACTGATAAGACTGGATTTGACTTTGACTTACTCTTCATGACATGAGGCCTGACTTAGAATTGAGACAGATGCCTTTTTATTATACATGTATAGTTGCATTTGAGGTATTGAGAAGTTAAATTTTTTTGTTAAAACATGATTAGGTGATTTCTGTTTCAACACGCCCAAGCCTGACAACCTATCAGAACGTGGAAAACCAGCAGATACAAACATACGAAGAAGCTCGTAACATGGAAGCGCCTATTCCAAAATTAGTGAACTATGGATTCAAGGATTATGTTGTCAATGAAATTAGTAAAAAGAGAACCGCGATATGCAAGGTCTGCTGATCAAAACTCAGAGACTTCATCCGACTACAAAACCCACAAAGAAAGCTACGTGACTGTGTAATTTAAGCTAAACTTTTAGAGTATTCAACCACTGCACCTTCTGAGCTCCCATATTTGAGGCTTTTCTTTATTGTTCTTCTTTTGCCACATTTCTTTTGGTCAGGATCACTGGGACTCTGGCATCTGCTCCTGAGAACACGGGATGTTGCAGCCCTAGGGAATGACAATCAATCAATGTGATGCCCAACCTGATTGGAAAGTGCTGCCAGGACTCAAACCCAGGGTCATCCCAATGGTGGCCTAGTGTGTTGTACCATCTGAGGGACCTTGTTGAACTGACCTTAACACAGCCTCTGCAGGGAACAAACGTAAATACGCAACATTATCACAGATTCTAACCCATTAACAAGTCCTGAGACGTTAGAAAAACACTAATGGATCAACACCTGAGGGCACATATCAGATATCGACCATATTTCACTACCTCAAAGGAAAGATGACCAGAGAGGGATTGTAATGGTCTGACTGAGTGTTTTTGCCATTCACACTGTCACATAACTTAACATTAACTTATTCTTAATCATATTATTATACAGCCATCCAAGAAAGAAAACTAATAGAAACAAATAGGTCTTAAGAAAAACAAACAGAAATCCAAACAAAATCAGCAGTACCATAAACTACAGTCTGATCCCAGGTATTATAAGTGGTTTGTATGCTCTGTAATTAAATTAACGAGCAGAATGTTTTATGGCTCTCGGGTTCCCTTGGGTGATCAGAGTGTCAGAAGCAACCCACAGATTTTTAACACCTGGCACAGACACAGGGGAAAAGAGAGCTGACTTCACTCTGGCTCTCCTAGGTCAGAGTTCCTCATTTTGATCCCAGTACCTCGTTCTTGTTGTGCAATAGTTTTTCTTTCCACTGTCACCTCAGGGTGCTCATTTGAGGTCTTTCCTATAGGTGCTTTAAGATAAGGTCTCTGAAGAATGCAATAAAAATAATAATTAATGTGAAAATGAGATATAAACTTCTTAAAGTTATGCAGGACAAGTGAGTGACTCCAGCCTTGTCCACCCACTTTCCAACTGGTCCTCCCAGTTAAAATAAAAGGCTTCAACGACTTCATCATGAGTCAGGAACCACATTCAACAATCAAGTTCTGTGGTTCATTGAAACGTTGATTAAACCTGTAACACCTTACAAACTGTTAAGCGTGTGGTGGCTCTTTTACGCTTCCGGGTTGTATGGCTACCAGTGAGGGAAGAATGGATTCGACAACATATCAACAAATTCTGGAATCCAATGTCCTACAGTCAGTGAGAAACATAACATTTAAAATAGGTTACATATAAGAAAATCAATCTAAAGAAATGAAAGATTGGAGAATCATTTTGGAATCATACTTACAGTACTGTGCTAAAGTCTTAGGCCACCATTAGATTAGATATACCATTGCTTTAGCAATGGTATAATAATCATATATGATTATTTCTCAGTCTCTTCATTAGGATACAACCAGAAAATACTGGTACTGGACTTAAAAACACAGCTTCTGTAGGCTACAGGGGAAATATTTATTACACCTGAGCAATAGCAGCATCTGGCAGCTTCATCAGGATGCCATGTTAGCCCTTCTACAATCTGAAGAAGCTTGATCAGGAATGGTCTTTATGGAAGGGTAGCAGCCAAGAAACCACTTTTTCAGAAGGGAAACTGGGTGACAAGGCTAAGATATGCTAAAGCTCACAAAGACTGGAATGAAGATCAGTGGGAAAGAGGATTATGGAGTGACAAATCCAAGTTTTACCTTTTTGGGGTGCAATCTTTGTCAAATATATGGTCATTATACCATTACTAAAACAATAAATCTAATGGTGGCCGTAGACTTTTGCACAGTACTGTAAATATGACTGGAAATCTCAAACATGCTGTGCTAGCAGGACAGCCTAAAATATTCATCTCCTTAAACTGTTTTGCAAGGAAAAGTGGGAAAATATTCCCAAAGCCAGTATACAAAGAATTTTAGCTGCTATACAATTAGTCTGTGGTTCCTGCCAATGGGGGTGTTACTAAATACTGACAGGATGCCCAAAGATTAGAATTTCTTTCTTTCTAGTATGTTACTTTCAGCAGATAAACAGTAATAGAAAATTTAAATTTGCTTTAATCGTAGAGACCAAATCAACTTCTTGACCAGAGGTTTTCAAATTTGTATATTTCGATCATGTTTTTCTACCTTTCCAAACGTACTTCAATTTGATCCTGGCTCTGCTGTCTGTCTGAACTGCTCTGTCTTTGCTCAGGGGGGCTGAAAGGAGAACTGTGTGTTCAGGATAATTTTTCATTTTCTTTCTCTTCTGTTCTCTTGGCTGATCTGCAGTCACTCAACAGGTCTTGGTGGAGTTCCTCTATTTTAGGACTACACTTGTAGAGCCAGCACGTGCACACGCATGCATCAACATGCTAAACAGAGCAGAGTTAACATTCTTATGTGGAAAACAGTGTGGAAAACTAATTAACATTTAATCTAACCTAACTTACATCTGTCAACAACCTTTTGCTTCAGTACTTCTTCAGTCTTCACTTTTTCCAATATGTGGTGAATGGGTGTGAAACACGTCATATTTCAAGGGAAGAAGAAAATAAAGTAGCAACTATACATTCATGTAACTTCCTTTATCTACAGTGAAGTCTTGTCTTCAGTACAGTGGCAATGCTGAATAGCAGAAGTAAACATGCAAACAAGACAAAGGAAGAAGAAGGGAAAAGATTAAAAGGAAGAGCCCACAAAATGCAATAACATTCCTTTTGAAATACTACAGTACATCATCCTCACTTTCAAAACAACATTACTGGAAAAACAGAAATAAACAGAGGCTGACAGGGAAAGAAAGACAGAAAAAGTAAGACAGACAGATAGTTTGCACGTACTGTGGTGTTCTAGTGGTTAAGGACCAGAAGGTCCAGGGTTCAAATCCCACCTCTGCCAAGCTGCCACTGTTGGGTCCTTGAGCAAGACCCTGAACCCACAATTGCTTGGACTGTAAGACTGTATCAATTGTAAGTCGCTCTGGATAAGGGCGTCTGCTAAATTCTGTAAATGTAATATGTAATGTAATATAGGCAGATAGACAAAAAGTGAAAAAGAAGGAAATAAATAAATAAAGACAAAGGCAGACAGAAAGAGAAACTGAACAGGACCCTGAAAAATTCATGAAGTTCAATAACATTCTTTTAACAACACTATTTTGTTGAAAAGTTTAATGAAAAGTATAAAACACACAAACATGGATCAAAATATAAGTATATATATATATATATATATATATACACACAAAGTAAGACCAACAACAAAATAAAGACCTGAAGATACCCAAGGAGTTTACTAACATTAATGAAAATTAATGAACATTAAAAAAAGAAAGAAAGAAAGAAAGAAAGAAAGAAATATAATGAAACAAAGACAGTATAAGTAAAGACTGAAAGTATAGGTAAAGAACAGAAAAAAAAGAGATGGAGAATACATTATTCTCACTAAGCCAAGCATTCTCAAGAAAAAAATATAGAAGAAAATACATCAAAAAAGAAACAGAAAAGAGGAATTAATAAGAAAAACTTAGAAGAAAAGACAATAAAGAAAAATACAAGACAAAGACAAAAAGAAAGGAAGGCAACAATACGAACATATAATAGGATGTGTTATATGTAAGTTTGTTCCTGAAGAAACTGTGCAACTTAAGTCATGTGACCAGGGGTGCCAAAACATTTGCCTTTGCTATGACCACACTGTATTATAAGCTTATGTTCACCAAATCCATCTACACTAGTCCAAAAACCCATAAAACTGAAGATCAAAAGACCAAAATCTTCCTTTTATCCACAGATTAAATCCTCAGATCTCAGACTGCTATACTACCGGTGTGTGTGTGTGTGTGTGTGTGTGTGTGTGTGTGTGTGTGTGATCTCTCAGACTCTGCTTCTTATCTCTGTATTTATAAACTACGATTTATTATTGGTCTGTGAAAGCTCATGGTTTGCTTGCAGCAGGAAGTGAGCCATGACCTGTAGGGTGGGTTCACCCTCGCTCATGACCATGAGAAACTGCACCAGGCCAGAGGAGCAAGGCCTCATGGGATAGCAGACTCACGGTAGTCTCCAGTACTGTTAGCGTTCCCATGAACCCCGGCGGCAGACCTGCTGTGATGTCCAGCTCTGTGTATGTCAGGTTAGTTTGAAGGTTTGTTTCATCTTGATGACCTTTTGGATGAACTTTATGTTTCATAGCTTAAGGGTAGATTAGTCAGGAAAAGCAAGAAAGAAGTAAAAGAAGGTGAAGACAAAAGTATCATTATGAGGATTCATAAACGTGATCTGTACTTACTCTTATTGTAAGAAGATATAAAGAAATAACTTTAAGGATCGATGGAGTTCAATCATTTTCCTTTAACAGTGCACCACCACCCCACTTTCAGTAGGTTTTTTACTGATTGTGGGAACGCGATGACGTCCCTCTCACTTGCCTGCGTCCGGTGACATTCGGACCCTTCCCCAGCATGGAAGAAACATTACCAGAAAGGAAAGAAGGAAGAAATAAAAAAGAAAGAAAATAAAGACAGACAGACAGAACCAAAAGAGAAAGAAAGAAAGACAAAGACAGATAGACAGAAAGAGATGGACTCAAACAAAAAGAAGGAAAGATAATACAGAAAGAATGAATCAAGGACAGCCAGAAAGAAAAGAGAAATAAAGAAGATAAGATAGATGATCAAGACAAGCAGAAGGAAAGAATGAAAAAAAGGCAACAAATGGAAAAATAAAGAAAAAGCACTGCTGAATCAAAATGATACATACTGTGTAAATGAAGGTTATGACATTTTGAAACAAGGGGAATGGCTAATAGGATAGTATCACACTATATCAAATGTATAATAACTCATTTGGAATGGTGACAAAACTTTTGCACAGCGTTACCCTCTTTGTCTCCGGAGCACCAGCATCAACCAGACAATCCCCAAACTCATCAGCCTCACCTCAAAATGTGGAAATGTTAGCGGTAAGTGAACATGTATTGGGACAGGATGCTCTCACTCAGGTCCTTGTGTGATGCTTTGTGGGCAGAGCTGACCTCAGAGTGACATCCCTACACTTTGCACTGACTTATTCTGTTTACCCTGAGATCCCGTGGAGAGAGACAGGCATTCACGCCATGTCAGACGCCAGCCGAAGAGCTTTACCACAACTGTGTGTCAGAGTGTGTGTGTGTGTGTGTGTGTGTGTAATCGATCTGCAGTCCTGAAAGAATTACTGCTCATGAACTTGCCTCTACATTTATCACATCTGAGAAACATCTTGCATAGAAGAAATGGAAACACACACACACACACACACACACACACACACACACACACACACTCACACACACTCACACACACTCACACACACTCACACACACTCACACACACTCACACACACTCTCACACACTCTCACACACTCACACACTCACACACTCACACACTCACACACTCACACACTCACACACTCACACACTCACACACTCTGACACTCTGACACTCTGACACTCTGACACACACACACACACAAAGCTAAATGTTTGGCCTATGCAATAACTTGCACAATCTTCCCACATTTAGTCCAGAATGTTCGTGAACAGGAAAGTAGTCACACTCTGCATGAGTCATATTTATGTTTATTTACTGCAGATGTTGTGTGACATTGTAAAGTTTAGAAAATCAACAAAATGCAGTTTGACCCAGACTAGTGTAACTCTCAGTGCACAATTGACACACATCACTTGGTTCTGGTCAGAAATTACACTAACGAGTTTCAAAATGTGTGTCTTCTATCACCTAAATCTGTCACATACACACACACATATATATATATATATCAAAATCTATACACACTACATAGCACTAGCTAAATTCCTCCTTTAAAAGACTCGCACACCAGGTTTCCAGTATAATGAGCTCAGGTCAGGTGTTTCCATCCATTAATCTACAGATTATTCACCTCACAGTCTCTTTAAGATGATTAATAGAACATTAGGAAAAGAGTACTGGTTAGGTTTTTGGGGATAGGGTTGGGGTTTAGGTGTTAGGATTAGGGTTTGGTGTAGGTTTTGGCTGCATGGTTAGATTAGGTCTAAGGTATATTAGTTAGGCTTTAGAAATAGGGAAGGATATGGGGTTAGGGCTAAAATATAGGACTAGGGATTTGGGGTTAATAATTGTTTAGGACCTAGGGTAAGGGTTTAGGAATAAAGGTTAGGGTTAGGATTAGTGTTGAGTTAGGAGCAGTGCTTAATTTGTAAGGTAAGGGAACAGTGATCCGGCACGTCTTTACATCTTCATACGTCTAAGGCATGGGGAATGCAGTTCGTGTTCCTTTAGCATACTAGCTCCATTGCTGGCTTGAATATAATATTGAAATTCTAAATATACTATACTCGTAGTACATATATATTCACATTCAAGATACAATGTTTGGCCTATTAAACAGCTATATTTGACATTCTTGGTGTAGCGTATCCTAGTTTCATTTAACATGAAACACTACTCCTATAATGCATTAATGAAACCTGTGCCAATGGATTTAGAGCTTGGGGGTTAATATAAAAGATAGAACATAAGTAGAAGGAAGATAAGATTAGTATGTAAGGGGTTAAATGTAGGGTCTGCATCCTTTTATAGTAATCTATAAATGTGTGTGTGCACCAATACACATATTTACTCATGGGCTAAGGTAGTGATGTGGAAAGATTCTGTTAGGAAAATCGACCAATCCCCCAGACCTCACTGAACCGAATTACATACTTACATGTGCATTAACGTTGTCGCAGTAATTACCTCCTTGTCGTGTGGCTACTTTAATGGAAGCTAGCATAATAGCAGCAAATGTAATGGCAGCTACCATAATAGGCACTAGCATAATGGCCTCCATCTCTCTTTTGACGCTTTTAAACACTGCACAGCAACCAGAAATGACCTGAATGCACAGGAAAGGGTAAATAGAGCAGAGTGCTAACCACAGAAACTCAGGTGAAACAGAAGGCGAGTTACAACACGCTCCATCCATCAACTAGCAAAAATAAATAAAAAAAACTCTCAGGAATGTCACAGCTTCTTCCTGTATAGCTGCCTCTTTAAAGAGCAGGCCGCCAAATAACGTGGAAATCTGTAACGAGCAAATTAGGACGTGACTAACGAGAGTCAGGAGGTTCTACTGAACAGAAAAACATCGTCCCTGATTCAATTTCCCTCCTCGAATCTCCAAGAATTATGAGAGGAATGATTCGATTTGCTCAAATTAACTTAGTATTAACAGGATGGCCAGCACTACTTGATTTTATCTCCTAAAATAGCTCAAAGGGCTTGAAATATAACGTTTGGTCATTCTTTCATTAAGCGCATTATGCTGTAAAGGTGACTTTACAACGTCAGTTTAGTGCGTAATTCTGTCTGCTTCTGCTGTACAAAATGATCGCGAGCTACGTCTGGAGCTATGATCTGGTCAAATCACTTTTTCTCTGCTTCCTATATCACTCTCTCACCATTAGATTTGTTGTTTTAACAATGCTATAATGACCATATATAACATTGTCCACAATTGGACCCCAAAACTACTCTTTTCCCTGAACTTCATTCCAGTCTTTGTGAGCTTTAACATATCTCAGCCTTTTCCCTCTGCTCCCCTGCCAAAAAGACTGGTTTTTGGGCTGCTACCCTTCCATAAAGACCATTCCTGATCCAGCTTCTTCAGACTATTGAAGGCTCAACTTGGCATCCCGATGAAGCTGCCAGATGCTGCTATTGCTCAAGTGCCATTTGAAGTCACACTAAATTCTTGCCTCTGTGGCCTAAACAATCTGTTTTTTAATACTGCAGACACATTTCCTGTAGTTCCTGGTTGCATTCTGATAAAGAGACTGAGAAATAATTGTATGTGGCCATTATACTGTTGTTAAAACAATGGTATAGCTAATATAATGGTGGTCTAAGACTTTTGCACTGTATATTAGATGAAATCATTCATTTTAATTTCAAATAATTATACCATGGGTCAGAGTTGGTGTATGAAACTGATCCGTGTCCGTGTGACATATAGCAGATTGTATCTACACATGCCAAGAGCTTAATAGCTCTATTCACACAGGCGACACATTTCCCTCACAACAAAGGTACCTTAAGTCGAACTGGGACCAGTTTAAGCCTTTTAATCAGGCCAGAAACATTTTAAGGCCTTTGTAAGAAGATCTGAGTCTGGTTAAAGCTTTTTAACCTGACTTGACATCAGCCTTTTAATCAATTAGTTTTAAATAATCAGTTTCACACCTTACAAAATAATCTGAAATCTACTTAAGATCACATAAATTGATCTGAGCCTGATTTTAGACCAGTGTATTCTATTTAACCTGGTGTAAAGCGGTTTAGTTGTTTAGGCTTAGACCACTTCTGGGTTTCTGTGACTGAATGCGGGCTTTAAACAAATCTGATAAAAGTTCACACTTTTTACCTGATCTGAGCCGTGTTAAGGCTTTTCAATTGAACAGGTTATGCCTGATCTGATTGTTTATGGCATTTCAAGCCGTTCCAAGATCAGTGAAGGCCTTTTAACAACATCTAAAATCTGTTTAGGCTTTTATACGCTAATCTGACTCTGATGCATGAATTTGAAGCTGATCTGCGACCAGTATGTGTCTTGAAATTTAAAATCTGTTTATTCGTGTGTAAACCGATCCAAGACTGGTTAATGCTTTTAAGTTGATCCAAGACTTGTTTATTTAATATCGAATCAGGTTTATAAGATAATCTTTGCCCAATTCAGGGCTTGAAAAACTGATCCGAGGCTGATTACAGGCTTTTAAATCTGATCTGACAAGTTTATATGAGGCTGGTTAAGACCTTTTAAGATGATGTAAGGCCAGTTTGTGTGTTTGTGATCCAAACATGTTTGGGGCTTTTTCTTAAACTGATCTCGCACCACTTTGAGCATTTTAACAAAACCTGAAGTCTGTTATGTTTGGTTGAACTGATCTCAGATCACTTTAGGCATTTTAACAACATCCGACATCGGTTTAGGTTTGTCTAACCTGATCTTGAGACACTGAGACACTTTAACTGATCTGACGTTCTTAAGCTAATCTTTCACTGGTTAGGATATCTGATCTGAGATAACCTAGGTTTTAAGTTGGTCAGAGGCTGGTTAAGGGATTTTTAAGATGATTTTAGATCACAATTTAAGACTTTTAATAATATTATATTGATTTAGCTGATCTGAGACCTGATTGTGACTCAAAGCTGACTTACCCTGGTTAAGTAGATCTTTCCCCAAATTTAGGCTTACCTAATCCAAACTAATTCATTAGTGCCTTTTGAACGGATTCAAGTTTTAATGTTTGTTAGGTGATCAGGTTTAAGGTCACAGATGAGTGAGAGATTCCAAACTGGACTTGAGCTGCATTTGTCTCTCGTTTGTTTCTAGCCTCCACTTGGCCTCTTGGCTGAAGAGAGGGTAATTACTGGAGGAGTTAATAGCATTGTGTGTGTTAAAGTGAGAAGGTACAGGACTCCTAAACATAGCTGTACAGTTTTTCAATCATTCTTCTTACAGCTCTACCCAAAACTGCACTCTGGTTATCAGAGAACGGACAAACTCTCAGAATATTGACCAGGCAGCTTTTAGCTACTGAACTGTTTTGTAGATATACTACGGTCCATTTTTCTGGCGGCCCACGCTCACACTTTGCCCACATACTCCAGCATCTAGCCCTAAAACACAAGCATGCACATCATGGTTAGACTCACTGCACGCTCAGTAAACAGCCTTAAAACACACACACACACACACACTCAAACAAACCCTCACAGCTCCAGAAGAAACATTCTACAGCTGAGCGTCTGCACCTAATGTGTGTTTCCACTTATTCCCGAGGTCAACTCTCTCAGGCACTCAGGCTTTTCAGGAGAATGTTTGCACCGAGTGCATAGCTAGAAGGTGCTAAAACAGCATTCAAACGGATTAACAGAGTGAATGGACGGGAGACAGGAGAGAAAAAGGGCAAGCAGAGGACGTATGAGAACTTTACACAGTGAGGAAGGGTGAATATACAGTATACTGTGCAAAAGTCTTAGACCACCATTTGTTGATTTAGCAATGGTATAATGACCTGATGTAACATATCGTCAATGATTGAACACAAAGTTCAAACTTGTATTCGTCACCCCATAATACTCTTTTCCACTGAACTTTATTCAAATCTTTGTGAGCTTCAGCATCTCTTCGCCTTTTCACCCGTTTCCTCTTCCCAAAAAGGGGTTTATAATAAGGTATTTTAATCTATAAGGATTGTAGTAAGGTTAACTTGGGATCCTGATGAAGCTCCAAGATACTTATATTGCTCAAGTGTAAGGGGAAGCCACACAGACTTGCCACTGTAGCCTATAGATGTTGGTTATTTTTTTTTTTTTTCAGCTTTTTCATACCGCATACAAATTTCCTGTATTTTCTGTTTGTATTCCAATATAGAGACTGAGAAATAATTATATATGGTCTTTAAACCATTGCTAAATCTAATCTAATGGTGGTCATCCTTTTCGCAAACAGGCGTTGTTTTTGGTACCTAAAATATGTCTACTGGGATTTCTAAACACTGTGTGCTTATTTTTGCATTGCTTTGACTCTTCTCTTTATGTTCCGCCTTCTCAGAAACAACTGGCCAATTACGTAAAATTATTATTACATTTATAGCATTTAGCAGACGCTCTTACCCAGAGCGATTTCCAAGAAATTATGGGTTAAGGGTCTTGCTCAAGGACCCAACGGTGGCAGCTTGCCAGAGGCGGGATTTGAACCCTGGACCTTCTGGTTCATAGTCCAGTACCGCTAGGCCACCACAGTCCATAACCACAGCACTACAACAGCAGCATTTTTTTTGTTTGAAAAGACACAAAGTAAAAGATGGTAAAAGTTAAGTTCATTTTGTTTTTTGTTATTTCTTTTGTAAAGACATGTAGAAAGTTCAGTGTAAGGGATTAAGAATATGTGTAATAATATAGAGTAAGTTATAGTATATGGCAGAACTGAAGGATGCGCCATGATTATCAGTAAAATGCTAACTAATAAGACGTACCACAAAATAAAATCCAGCTTCAGTTTGAGATGCCTAGACTCATACGAAAATAATCTCAAATTGGTGTCTCAAGTTTCCACATGCTTTCATTCACCGGCGTTTTATGTCTTCAAGCTGTTCTACTCAACTGGAATCTAAAACCTGCTAGGTGATATACACTCTTAACTGTTATTACCCCTCATCTCCCCCTTCACATCTCCATCAGCGCAGGAGAAACTCAGACCATCTGCTTAGAGCGAGACCCAGAGTCATGCTTTTTTTTACTGAAACCGTAACGCTAAACCATTTTCGAAGCTTCTTTATCACGTTCTGCGTAATAAGCACAGAAGATAAACAACATCCTGACATCCCACCACCCATTAAATGCACGTGCGAGGAAAGACTGATCTGAGATCAGCCCTGTGACCCCATTCAGTGATATATTAAGATATTACAAATAAAAACCTGAACTCAGAGTGTGACCTGGCCTGTAATCACAGAGAAAGGGGGTTCCTGAAATCTGAGGAGCTCAAACCAGACTATAAAGCACCGCACTAAACCAGAGTGCACGCGCTTTAATGTGTTCAGAAATCATTATCCGTGACGTTTAATGAGTCTGACCAGAACCGAAGCTGAAACCAGTTGTAATAAAAACAAAACGATGGTTTCAAATGAGAAGCTCCATGCCATAAGGGTTTACTCCAGTGTTTTTCAGCCTAATTTCTGTTTAAGGTGTCTGGAGGAGATGAGTAATTACCACAGACATTAATTTCAGTACGTGTATTTGTACTGAGTAAATAAAACAAGACAATATGTTTACTTACAACATGTTTATAATAGAAGAGCAAAGGCAGATGTTTAATTCTGTCAGTAATTTATATTAAAAAGTTCCAGTTCAAAATTTCGTTATACGAGACACGTAAGAAAGAAACCTTGTGAGGAGCTAGACTTAAAAATGGGACTTAAATGAACCAGGGATCTCTGGAGCTGTGTGGTGACTGCATTAACCACATGAACCACCGTGCTGCCTGAGTATTCCTGTAATACCCACCACTGCTCTCTCTCTCTCTCTCTCCTACTTTTGTTAAATAGCTTTCTTGCCATCATGCTTGAGTTATGGGGGAAAAAACCTCTTTCTAAAACCTTAATGGAAGAACGTAGTAAATGAGCATAAATGGAATTGAACATTGAAAGGTTCCATACACGTGATGGGCCTTTTCTTCTTCTAAATGTTCCTGCAGCCATTATGTATTTCATTAGAAAGACATCAATCATGTTCCAGGCCTTGAAGTATGACAGGAAATGAGAATCTCGTGAACCAGTGACAGCACTGACAGAAAAAAATGGTTTTGTTGGATTTTGTCAATGGGAAGCTAATGATGCAGGCTAATGGGGTTGTAATTATCAAGAAAAACATATTACAGCATTTCCTTCTTACTCCAAAATACACAGTCTATCAAGACTTGCTTGGTGTAAAAAGTAATTTCACGTTCGTGGAACATGGAAGTCTACCTCACCCAACTTCACCACGACCCTCGTCAAGAAACGAGAGGTTTATCTGTTTGCAATGCTGAACTGTACAGGGAAACTTCGCCAAATTACCCTCCACTTGGCAATATGGAATTGTATTTGTCTTCAAGATGGGCTAAGAGATGCAGCAACAGCATGTTCTTTATCCTACCTCTGACCTTTAAATTACCTTTTGTACCATGCACTAGACTTCCAAATGGAGCTGACATCAGTTAGGTTTCTTTCCAATAGTTGTTGGTTGACTTTAAGTGTGGACTATCCAGCTAAGCAAAATTCTAAAGTTGTTGGCTTTGTCTACTCTGAGGTGCTCTGAGTTTGCACGTTATATAAAACTAAACTAACACACTCACTGGAAGAAAAAACCTATATGTACTTAAGATATTTCCACTCAAAAAGAGTAGTTATTTCTCAGAATGAATCACAACTACTCTTTTGTAATGATTTGTGTGTACAGCTCTGCCCTGTTGGGATGTTCAAAGAAACTAGCTAAATGTGTTCAGGAGGAGCCAAAATTTAAAACCAAAAGCAAAAACTCTACAAAGGAACCCAAGAGAAAAGGAAAATAGCAATAATTCAGGTTAGTATTTGCCAATAAAAGTTCGCAATGGATCACTTTATTCTGCTGGGCAGCTTTTCTTGGATTCTCGTGGAGGGGCTCCAAGGAAAAACGTTTAGGAACCTCTACCACAGTAGATACTGAATATAATGTTGTTTGAGTCCATTATGTTTTGTTTTTTGCAATTGTTCAGTAAAAACATGGTTACAGCATCAATTCTGATTGGTTTGCTTAGTATTTGGTCATGGTTAGTGAAGGGTTCAAACAGTATCAAATGAGATTCAAAACAAACTGAAATCAACCAGAGGTTTTGTCTCTATAGAAATGTATAGCATCAGTTAACAGAAATATTTTGGGTGAGGCAAAGCTGAAGAAGGTAACATCCCAGAGCAAACATTCTCCAGCTCCTAATACAGATGAAAGGTGTACATTAAATGTGTGGATTTGTGGAATGCTTGGTGTAACAGCACTGATTATGTTTAGTTTATGTACAGTTTTAGATGAATCACTGATTGCAGACACTGTTTAAAATGAAAGCATTTTTATTTTTATATTATATACCAATATTGCAGTGATTAGTTTAACAATGCATATAAAACTATAAGAGTGTCTATAAGAGTCTGTTCAGTCAGGAGACAGTCCATCGGTCAGATGTACCCGATGATGTCATTACAGACGATTGGCTGCCGGCTGCCCGTCTTCATAAGTGCCACAAAGCTGTAAAAATCTGTATCGTTTTCTTTGAGGTCCATGTGAGATTTGTGGAAGAACGGGATTTTCCGTGGAACATCCACAGGACACGAAAGCCGCTTTGGAGCGTTGGCTGCTCTGTTTAGCCGTGACGAGTCCAGTGGCTTTTTCTGTGCGTCTAAGTTCTGTGAAATCCTGGCTATCTTCCGTCTGACATTCCCTAGCAAGTCCTTGGCTAACCGTCTGCTTGCGCTAGGCCTCGGTTCCGTGGGTTCAGATGGGCATTCTGGCAAATCCATCCAGTTGTGAACAAGGTCGGCGAAACTGTTATCTCCGAGGACGAGCGGCTGCCGGGTGCGCCCTCGCGTCATCAGAGCCGAGGTCCAGTCCTCCGGCTCGCTCGCCTCTTCAAATAAAGTCCACTTTTCCAGGCAGACGTCCGACGTCGATTTGGGACGCATCCTGATCTGGGGGCTCGGCGTTTGATGGTGGTCGAGATCAACGGAGGCGACACGGGATTTCCTGCTCCGCCGCAGCACCACACCACTGTCATCTGGCCACGATGACTCGGAGTATCCCGAGTCGAATTCCAGGCTGCTGGCCGCACTGCTGTCTTCGTCCTCTGGGTGGCAGGAGAGTTGGCAGGCAGAGTCCGAGCTGCTGGAGTCAATGCTCGCTTCACTGATGCGGAGACGTGCATGCCGCTCCCGCCGGCCAATCAGCATCTTGCAGGGTCCGGATGAGGTCTGGGCCACAGGGCAATTTTGGCGTATATGCTTCAGGTCCTGCAGGGATCGCATCATACAGCGCACTTGCTCACGCAGACAGCCACCCGAATCCTGAACACACAACTAAAAAAAAAAGAAAAGAATGTTTGATGAGTGGAGAAAGAAAGAATCTTATACATGATTTATCAGACTTAAAGTAATCAAAGAGTCAGGGCTAAAACAGATGGTTATGAGTTCAAATCTCAGCAATGTCAGCCAAAGTTGGAAAATCAGGCAATTGAATAAACTTGATTACACTAATGGTAGGCATTTGGGTGGTGAGGTGGAAATTTTGCTAGCCAACAACTACAGGGATCCAAGCTTGAGTAGTAGTGATGCCTTCTGGCCAGGCCAGGCATCACTCAGAATCATGACTGGATATGTACGAGTGAGATGACGCCTTTTGATGGATCCCCAGCAAGGCAACAGCAATCCCTGCCAGCTTTGCAACAGACTGACAATCATCTCATCTCATCTCATCAAGGGCACGCCTATGCCTGCAAGATTAAAATGTAGCAAACCTCAAGAAAACGAGTCATCCATGTAGTTTATCCTGGTAATGATTATAGAAGTTGTGATTTCCCCCCTCTTCTGAACCTTTCTGGAATCGACTTTTTTTAAAACACTCTATAATCCTAAGCTCCTAAATGACCTGACATGACATGGCGTCTCATTCACAAAGCTTTCCGCTCATGCAAAATGCAGGAAAGACCCAGCATTGTGATTACAAATCCTGCAAAGGCTCTGTGATTTAATCAAGTAAAGAAAGGATATGGAAACAAGACTTGATCCTTTCAACCTTTTCACCAGGACAATCGGTGACCCACAGAACAGGTTACAAATGCGAGCCCGTAGGTGGTTTTTGCTTTGCGCACTCTTAGTTGGGACACGTTCAGACTTGAAGGGCTTTTTCGGAGCTGCACCCTGCGCTATTCACCCCGAGAACAACAATACAACAGTCAGGAACTAGTCATGTGTTTATCCAGACAGTTACACCCTGCTGCACTGTAAAGGCAACGTGTTAAAATTGGTTTAGGGGAAATCGCCAGACACACCTGATTGATTAAGGCGCAACTACTAGTCTAAAGAAAACGGACGTGCTGACGTATACGCCATGTACAGAGCTCAAAGCCCAATGAGATCCAAGTGGCATGATTTAAATAATGCATTCATTTACACAGTCTCTACATTTCTCCAGGTTATGCAACGGTTAAGGTACTGGATCAGAAGATCCAAGCTGCCACTGTTGGGCCTTTGAGCTTGGCCCTGATCACTGAAATTGTGACTGTATTAGTTGTAAGTCATTTTTGATGAGGGTGTGTGCTAAATATCCCAACTGTAAATGTTATATAATTCATGTTGGAAAGTCCTCGAAAAGTCAACAACCAGGCTTCAAAACACATCTACCAAGCTCTGTTTGGCCCAAAATGACCAAATGATGGCCCCATTGATTAATCTTCTTGGGCTGGTCCATGGAGAGGAACTGTTCCCAGCATGGATGTGGGAAAATATTTGCTGGATTGAATCCCAAGCAAGATATGATGGGATCATTCCAGATGATTATGGGCTTTATAATACGACTACTTTACAAGTTCAACACATTCCTATTATTGATGCACAAACAGAAAAGATTGTAGACTATAATAATATAAAGTGAACGTTGCTGAAATTTTAGAAATGCTCGTAAATGTGCAGCATTTAGCAGGCGCCATAATCCAGAGTGGCTTACAACTGATACAGTTAGTAGGTACCCTCCAAGCAATTGATGGGCTAAGGGGTAATAACATTTTAGTGCACTTAATAGACACCTATCCAGAGTGACTCGCAACTCTTACAGTCTACAAGGTACAATTGTGGGTTAAGATCCGTGCTCAAGGGCGAAAATGTGGCAGCATAGCATGGTTGGACTTCAACCCTCAACCTTCTACTACTACAGCCAATAAAGGCATTTTTAATGCACTGCAGGTAATTAAGGATTAGCTTTGCTGCTCTATGTGAACCAGACAATCCACTCCTATGCAATGGTTAATTAAAGAGGTTTTTCCCCATAAACATTCATCGGCTGCCTCAATACTCGCCCTTGGACTCCAATCACAAGTAAGCATGTTTCCCCAGAAAAGTCAAACCTTCAGATGTAATACAAATTCTGTAGAATACAGATACAGACGCTGTAGGCAGACATAAAATCTGAGTACATCTTTCATTCCTGACTTAAAACCAAATCCTGCTGAAAGCTGTGCTCCAATAATACTTCAAATCAAAATTTGCACCATAAGTTAACTAAAAATGAACGCAAATCTGTATCAGCACTTACTCTTCTTTATGTTGCTCTTCACCAGTGAACAAGTGGAAACCAAGTCCTAAATTCTGTTCTTTGAATCAGAAGGTCAGCGTTATGAGTGAAAGCACTCTCCAAAAAACAGCCCTTATAGAGGGTGTGGATAGGAGTGGCGATATTTATAACTGACCCGTTAAAGGCACTTGGGCTGCCTAATTTAGCCATTTTCCCTCCTCTTCCTTGTCAACGGGTGCTACTGTTGTGCAAGCGATATATGAATATCAGATATGTATGATATATGATACATATGACACATATGATAGATTTCTGGCTTATTGTTCACCATGCTTCTGGTTATTTGAATCATCCTGTCAAACCATTCAGGACAGACATCTATGCTCGTGAGGCTGAAATCCTTGGTGATTATCATCTATCGAGCATTTCCTTCCTTGCAGCCCAAATTCATGACTGTCTTAAAATTCTTATGCTCTCTACCAAAATGTTCTGGTTACTGAACCACTGCATGCCAAATGTGACCAAAATCAAACAAAACAGACTCCAGTTTCAAGAAAGTTGTAGTCCATATTATAAAGCAAGCACACATCATGTATCACATCATTAAACATTAAATCCAGCATTAACTAGACTGCATAATGTAGTAATATATAACACGATTGAGCAGGTATTAATGTTCTGTAAAGTCATATGCCCTGAAAAGCAGATTGTACTGCTTACTTGATCACCCCTTAGTGTATGAAGAATCAAATTCTCATTAGAGAATGAATCCTATTTTGATGTGCACGCTATATGAAAACCAAAGAAGATCTTTGGTTTTGATATAGACGATGAATATCCTACATAAATGTCCACATACAGTGGATTAAGAGTGAATAACCCTGTAATCGGTGTGCAATGTGCATGTGTGTACAATGCATGATCAGTGTAATTGAATTTAACTACCTACTGCTTGTGTAAATGCACATATTTAGATGTGGTTTGGGTGTATTTATTCAAAAGTGATTATACCACTTTACTGTGCATTTATTAGTGCATTTAAGTAATGATCTGGACTCGAATTGCTTGTATAGTACAATAATAAAATGCACCATAAGCTTTGATTGAAACTTTGCGTAGTGCAAAGATTATAAACTCCAGTTAGGATTTTTGAGCAGCCAAAACGATCCCAAATGGACTGTTAGATCAACTGACTTGTACGCTGTAATCGCATAAAGATGCCAACTAATAGCCATAACAAGAAGAGTTGTGATATTAAAAACTGCTTACCATGCTTTCAGGGTGGACCAGTGTAGAATCTCTCCCGATGATGATGATGATGATCCAAATAGTCCTACACAGCGCTGAAGTGCGTACTGCTTTGTTTAGTAGAAGTTTAACCTTGTGTACAAGTTGATTTAAATACTATAAATCATATAGAACGGTAATCATTCCAATACAGATGTTACTCGCTCTGCAGCTGCATCCAGTTTGCACTTAGAAGCTGCGACCATCAGGTTTGAGCTTGTGCCTCGCTCGGCTCTCAGCCAATCACAGAGAGGCGGAGTAAATGCCGCCAATCAGAAAACGCGCGTGAACCCCCGAACGCCTATATAAAGCTTCTCCACCTCAGAGAAATTTTGAACGCAAGCTACTTCAGACGTTACGGGAGTGGAGTTGGGAGAACGCTAAATAGTTCATGACAGTCGTTCAGTTTTAGTCGAAATGTGAACAGTTTAACGAAACATTATTGTAAAAACACCATAAATGTATTTAAATTAAAGTTTAAATATAGAAACGTCGAGGAAACCTGTGAGGTAAGATGGCCAACGGACCTTCTGTCACGAGCTGTGCAGCGTTATGCTAGGTAATGTTAGGCTTAAATTGACATCAAGTTAAACTTCTAGTCTACTAGTCACATCATTTTATAAAACATAGATCCAGGCCCATAAACAAAAATGTTAATGCACACCGTGTCATCTTAACTTGCACTTTAGTAATGCAAACTGCCAGGCAAACACTGATCTATCTACTAGCGTTTAAAACAAAATAATATCCGATACCCAACAATACAGCAATGCTTGAAATGAGTGTCATACACAGAGATTATCTATAATTATATTGCATTAACCACAAACATACAATCCAATGAAACACATCCCAACACAAACTATGTACCCTAAATTAGCTTTAAGGAACCCTGATGTGAAATCCTACTGTGTTCATCCTACGTTTATAGAAACAAGAATGACAAATAAATATCCCCTTGAGTTGTGTAACCATAGTTTCAACATGATTAAATCATTTCTGGACTGATGTGTTGCATAAACATGTTTTAAAAGTCCATGATAGCTCACTTAAAATATTCAGACTATGAATATGATTAACCCTGTGATGGTACAACTTGTGATGATATTTGAGTAACAGTGGAAATCATCCGACGAAACACTACCTAAAAAGTCCAACATGTATCCCGTTCACCTGTGATATGGGCAGCTGCGTCTGAGGAGGAGTAATATTTTAAACGAGTCACTCAATTACACATACATATTACTTGATATTACTGTAGATATGGGGTTTCAGATGAAGTACAAGAACAAAATGCTACCAGTTAATCCTGCTTGTGACTCAAGTTTAGTTTTGACTTCGTAAAGCTCTAAAAGACTTGGTTTTTAAAATTGAAATCTATAAATTAGGCATCCCGTCCAACATGCTCCCTGTATTCTCCAGGGATAGACACTGTCAAGAGCTTTAGCTGTTCATACTGTACGTTTCAGCACCTTCTGTCTGTTTGAGATGTCTTAACAGACACGACTGGCCATGTCTGAGGGAGGAGAGCAAGGGTTGTGCCCGTGTGTAGATTGGTCACTGGTGCAACTGCTGTGGCAGGGAGATGTTCCCTTGTCTGATCTTCCCTCTCTCAAACAAGACCAACTGTGTCTGCACCCCTCCAGGCCACTGAGACTCATTTTAGGGTCTCCTAGTTATTTGAAATGTCAGTGTCAATAAGCAAACTTGACTGCAGCATTAATTAAACCAATGGTGAGAGAGAATGCATTACAAACTTATTCGTCTTAGTCAGAAGAAGTCAATTATTTAGTCCATTATTATAGACGAAACATTACTTTAAAAGTCCTACATTTATCAATACACCTGAACTAATACCCATAAAATACTCTAGAATTTTACCTTAATGTCAAATGTTAAAGGAAATAGTTTTTGATAAAGACATGAAATTTAAAGATGAATGTACATAATGTAATTAAAGTTCATAGTTATACTTATGCCATTTAAAGATAATAGCTATGTTTTATAGCTCAGGGAAATAGTGCAATCAGACTGAGGTCAATCTGAATGAAATTTCTATCCGATTGAACTAGCTGGGTAATCCTTTAAATTATTAATTAATTAGAAGTATAATAGCCATGTATGCTTCGGTATCTGATTACATTAATCACAGGAAAGACAAATAACAGCAGTTGTTTGTATGGCAATTAACTGCTGTTGAAAGGTCTAATTAAGTCATGCACATGAGAACACGGACCATCTGCGCCATCTGCTGGCTGCTTCCGTTGATGCATCTAAACCAGGACTGCAGATGGCAGTAAAATGTTTTCCTCAAATGGTTGTGATTGAGTTTTGTGCTTCAGAGTAAGATGACAATTAAAAACATCTTTCTGTAGTTACGCCATGGGAATGACATGGTGAATATTCATGCTCAAAAGACAAACACAGTATAGCTTCAGTGGGTTATATTTACAGTTAGACTTTTGCGCTCATTTAATATACGTTTAGCTTTTCTGTTGGAACTTGTTTTTGACATTTAATTGGTGTTATTTTTCTCAAATGTACTTTTTAAAACACAATCTACTATTATGTACAGGAACAAAGAATTGTTTCAAATCCTCTTTGGAGCTGAGATTTGGAACCGAGTGGCTCAGTGCCTCTGAGGGTTACCTGTTGTAAGCCTTTTTAACCATTAGCTGTAGTAAATTAATAAATAAATAAATAAAAATAAAATAAAGTCTTAATACTGATCATACCCCAGGTATTTGTTAAATCAGTTAATTTCTGATCTTCTTTAATAATAATAAAAAAAATGTTTAGAGACGTTTAGACAAAAAGACATTCTAACATTAATTGGATGGAAATATAGGTTTAAGTAAGTTGATTTAAAGCCGTGTGCAACACAGAGTAACACAGACATTTAAAGAAAATCCATCCAGACATTCCCCTGACCTCTGATACACTAATATATACAGTGGTGCTTGAAAGTTTGTGAACCCTTTAGAATTTTCTATATTTCTGAATAAATATGACCTAAAACATCATCAGATTTTCACACAAGTCCTAAAAGTAGATAAAGAGAATCCAGTTAAAGTGGTGAGGCAAAAATACTATACTTGGTCATTTGTTTATTGAGGAAAATAATCTAAGATTACATATTAGGGAGTGGCAAAAGTGTGTGAACCTCTAGGATTAGCAGTTCATTTGAAGGAGAAATTAGAGTCGGTGTTTTCAATCAATGGGATGACAATCAGGTGTGAGTGGGCACCCTGTTTTATTTAAAGAACAGGGATCTATCAAAGTCTGCTCTTCACAACACGTTTGTGGAAGTGTATCATGGCACGAACAAAGAAGATTTCGGAGGACCTCAAAAAGAGTTGTTGATGCCCATCAGGCTGGAACATTTTACAAAACCATCTCTAAAGAGTTTGGACTCCACCAATCCACAGTCAGACAGACTGTTTAAAAATGGAGGAAATTCCAGACCATTGTTACCCTCCCCAGGAGTGGTCGACCAAGAAAAATCACTCCAAGAGCAAGGCGTGTAATAGTTGGCGAGGTCACAAAGGACCCCAGGGTAACTTCTAAGCAACTGAAGGCCTCTCTCACATTGGCTAATGTTAATGTTCATGAGTCCACCATCAGAAGAACACTGAACAACAATGGTGTGCATGGCAGGGTTACAAGGAGACAGCCACTGCTCTCCAAAAAGAACATTGCTGCTCATCTGCAGTTTGCTAAAGATCACGTGGACAAGCCAGAAGGCTATTGGAAGAATGTTTTGTGGACGGATGAGACCAAAATAGAACTTTTTGGTTTAAAAGAAAAGTGTCATGTTTGGAGAAAGGAAAACACTGCATTCCAGCATAAGCACCTTATCCCATCTGTGAAACATGGTGGTGGTAGTATCATGGTTTGGGTCTGTTTTGCTGCATCTGGGTGAGGACCTCTTGTCATCATTGATGGAACGATGAATTCTGAATGATATCAGAGAATTCTAAAGGAAAATGTCAGGACATCAGGAAGGTGGGTCATGCAGCAAGACAACAACCGTAAGCACACAAGACATGTGTGTTAGGTTAATTAGTGTTTCCAAAGTGCCCTTTAGGGTATGTATGTGTGTATGAGTGTGAGAGTATGTGTGCCCTACCATGGACTGGCACCCCGTCTAGGGTTGTTTCTGTCTTGCGCCCTGTGCTGCCGGCTAAGCACCAGCTTGGATAAGCGGATAAGATAATGAATGAATGATTGAATGAATGAATGAAGATGTGTTTGTCAGAGTGTGGGGGCTCTAAAGTATTCTTCTCTGAAAGGGGTAGGGGCACTGCACAAAAGGCTTGGGTGCTTTATAGAGTTTTCAAAGAAGAACCCAAGCAGCCAACCTTCTCTTTCGAACTATTTCTCCAAAAATAAAACAACAACAACAACAACCACCGACAATTGACTTTAAATGATCTGTCCAGAAATCATATTGAATTATACTCAGTGCTGAAATAAAGATAAAATTTACTTATCCTGTTCGTGGGTGAAATGTCTGTCTCGCAGTTCACACTGAAGATGGGAATGACCAACCTTGCTGCCGCCAGAAGGCAGAGGTTTGGGGTCATAACTTTGGTCTCTTCATTTCATCTTACTGTTGACTGTAATTGTCATTTCACATTGAATTATTGCCGAGCTTTTTGGCCAGGCAGAACATTGCAGTGTTACTACCACATCAAAACATTGATTTTGCAAATATTCCAGGTGGCAGTGCTACTATCAGCTTTATTAAGTAGGGGTGAGCGATATGGCAGCTTATATTGTGAATGATTAACATGTCTCCTCGATCTGCCTTGACAAAAAGATCACAAGAACCGTCGACAAAACTTATTTTATGACTTGCACTGAAGATGATATGAAATACTACACTGTCCACCAGTCCACGTGTCTAGTTGAAACATCAAACTAACAAAGCACCCCAGAATACACCAAACACCACATAGCATATAGATCACATGTGATTTCAACAATGTTGAATCAAACATCTGTAACAAAGGCACTTGGAAGAACACAGGTGCCACGACACTTTATCTGGTCAAGGATTTAATGCCCAACAAAACATCTGAAAACGAGGGTCTTAAGGGACTTCTTTAAATACCTGATCATCATTACTTCTTAACAAATCACATATATTGTTTTTCTAACTCTGCAGTTCTTCATCGTCTTTATTTTTTGCCACAACTAGCAATTTGTGCTGTAGCTGGACACAATCATGTTTGAGTTTTTTCATGGTTACTGTGATATTTGTAGACACCTATAACATCAGGTGATATTTACTTTTCATACTGCAAGCCTGGGAATTTAATCTGTTGCTCTCCTAATGTACTGTGCTTTTACTTTTCTGCTCTGAATAATTTAAAAGGCCTCGGCAATTAGCTGATTACTTGAGTAAGATGTTGAGGCCCAATAGTGCGATTAAATAGAATTGAAGAGGTTTATACCTCTGACACAGCAAAGCCGCCTCCTCTGCAGCAGCACTGATTCACTGAGGCCCTGTCCTTCCTAATGACGGACAACTTTTGTGCAACAGGCTTTGTCACAAGAAGTACAGGATCATTGTGAAAGCCTGTTACCGTCTCCGGTACAGCACCAGCAGTGCTCTAAACTGTGAAACCAAATACCATTAAGGTCCATAGTAATGACTGATTCAGTTGATTAGAGGAACATTTTAGTGAGATCTCACGTTTCCACCTTGAACCTGAAGTCCCTTTCATGCTTCAAACCAAGGTAATTACTGGATAACCTTTACAGCTAGGCTACACCTCAACGTTTGTGCCGTTAACACGTGCAGCCTTCTCACAGGACTTTACCACATCACTCCCTTTCACACAAGGTATGAGAAACGCACAAAGTAAGCAGAGTTTGCTCAGTAGCTGCGTATTTTTATTTTTAAATTACTCTGCAATACAGGACTGTACCCTTCAAATCAGAAATGTATTCTCAGCACAAAAAGCCAACAACTTCTTTAAATCACTTAATGTACATTTTCATGTAGTCATTTTTTTTCAATTATTATTTTTAAATTGGGTCCATTAGGCTCATTTGTGTACAGAACTTCAAACTCTGGTTAGTTCTTCTCTCCACTCCATTACCAAAATATCACTTTCCACTTTAAGTGGCGACGGGACATTTTTACATTAATTGGACGGAAAAATAGCTTTGATAAGGTTAAAATAAAGCCTGTGTTTACTGTGCAATGCAGAATAACCGACACACTACTACGTGTGACAAAAACAAATGTGTGACATTTAAGCAAATATGTTTGATAGATTTCAAATCAGAAATACATTCTCAGCACAAAAGGCCAACGACTTTGCAGCTTAAAGACAGATTAAGATACGCAAACTTACAAAGAACAGATGAAACACAGCAGAAGTGCAGAGAATAGAAGAGGTGATTGTGCAGAAGAAAGAGACACTGGGCTGTTCCTACTGGTTTGTGAAGTATCCCACTGAGGCGGAGCCAGGACACTGACACATCGAGATCTGGCCTTGAGAGCACGGTTCCATGCCAGAGAAGGTTTACCAGACGCCCCAAAGCTGAACCCCGAGTTGGCGTGCAGGTGTTTAATTTTGAATTAAGGAGTGTAGATTACATGGAGCAGAAGGTTTTGAGGTCTGGAAAGCTAGAATAAGAATTTCCATTTAATCCTAGCTGCAGCAGGAAACCTGTGATGTCTCACTAAAGGAGTTACATGAGAAAAATTTGGTATGCTGTGAACCAGGCAAGCAGGAGGATTCTGAATTACTATAATGAAGCAATGGAACATGAAGTCTGACCAGCAAGTAAGGCATTGCAGTAACTGAGTACGGAAATGACGAGAGCCAGGATGAGGAACTGAGCAGCTTCTGTGAAATTCTATGTATTCTTTCTCTGATTCAGGGTCTTTAATATTCAAAGTTGTACTGTTCCACCGGGCGACCGCAGTGGGTGAAACACCGTCAGTTATAAGACATGCTGATTTTTATCATCGGTTTAATTGTAATAACAGCTGAACCAGCAGCTGTCTGCTGTTATGAGTGGCTCACCTGCAGAGGCAGGTGATGCGAGCCAGACGCTCCCTCCCTCCCACACCTCACTTCCTGAGTGAAGATACTGCAGTAATGTTCATGTTTTCGGAGTTGACCAGTTGAGATTGTGAATGGGCCAAAAACCATCTGGGAGGGCCAAAGCGAGGACATGTTGGTAGACAGTGGCCAAGTTGATAGAGTGTTTTGAATGTCATGATATTCTTTACATTTCTGTGGCACAGCCATCTGCAGTGGGTGGAGTGAGTCCACAATGTTGACATCATACTGGTGTTTTTCATCTTTGTGTCCATTTTTCCAAAAAAGCTCTGGAATACTGATTAGTTCGACCACAATACACATTTCCACTGTGTGATGGTCCATCCCAGATGCTGCTTCTGGACATGGTTAGCATAAGGCTTCTTTTATTACACAGTAAAGTTTTAAGTGGCATTTGTGAATGTTACTCCATATTGTAGTGCTTGAAAAAGGTTTGATGAAGTAATCCCTTGCCAATCAGCTATTGATGAATGATGGTTCTTGATGAAGTGCCATCTGATGGATCAGAGATCACGCCTCTTCAGTTTAGGCTTGTGCCCTTGCCCTTTATGTACTAAAATTCCTCCAGATTACCTGAATCATTTAATATTATACACCGCAGTGGAAGAAATATGAAAATCCCTTCCAGTCTAAATTTAAGAACATTGTGTTTAAATGTTTTAATTTTCGCACACATTTGTTGACAAACTGGAGATCCTCTGGCCACCTTTGCTCCTCAGACTACTGGATCCTGCTTTTGTACCAAATCATGATTACAATCACCTGGTGACATTACCTGTTTGAAATGAGATCATATTTAGTTCATTTACCTCATTACTAGAATTAAATTGTCCCGTCACAACTTTTTTGGAATGTGTTGCAGGCTTGAAATACAGGAATGGATGTTTATTAACAAATGAAATTAAGTTGACCAGAAAAAACATGAAATATCTTGAGTTCATAATGTCTGCAATGAAATAAAAGTGAAAGTAAAGGTTAAAGCACACCAAGTTGCATTTTCCATACTGTCTCAACTTTCCCCCATTTGGGGTTGCAAGTTCAATTAAGGCTACATGCTTGTTACAGATATGTAGTCACTAATTACCAAACCTGACTTGGTGACAATCTGTGAACCAGTGATTTCACTTTAAAGTCCTCCTGATTCATCTTCCTTCACCTCAGCAGACCTCAGAGCTTCTTACCCAGTAACATGTTCGGTAATTACTTGCTCATATTCTTAGGTCTTGATGTGGTACTCTGGCCTCAGTCTACTTGACATTTTAAATCTGACTAAGTCAACACCTTGAACTCCATGTTCCACGAATCCATTCCTGAACATTTTCCCTCGTAAGAGCACATTTAATGCTCTTATAGTGTGCCACCAAACTTTAACATCCAACTCACACGGAGCTGTGTTTACGAAGAGTGCAGATACGCATGAATATTTTTATAGATCTACAGAATCACCCATGACTGCACCGAACGCTCAGATTGCTATAAAACACTCCACAATCAATCTTGCTTTTCCATGATAATGTCACTAGATGGCAGTATTGAGTTGCCATGGCGAGGTGTGAGAAACTTTCATCTGGAGTTTTACATCTAGTAACCAATATCCACTAAGACAGGCCCCATTATAACCAGGACTCACTGAATCAGGCCTCCAGTAACCAGGACCCAATCGGACAGGTCTCCTTGTAATCAAGCACCAATGGGACAGTCCCCCAGTACCCAGGACCCAATGGGACAGGTCTCCTTGTAATCAGGGACCAATGGGACAGTCCCCCAGTAATCAGGACCCAATGGGAAAGGTCTCCTTGTAATCAGGGACCAATTTGACAGGTCTCCTTGTAATCAAGCACCAATGGGACAGTCCCCCAGTACCCAGGACCCAATGGGACAGGTCTCCTTGTAATCAAGCACCAATGGGACAGTCCCCCAGTACACAGGACCTAATGGGACAGGTCTCCTTGTAATCAGGGACCAATGAGATAGGGTCCTGAAGATGCACCAATTAAAAATCTAAGTCAATCCTCACCTAGGAAGAAGCGTTTTATTAGACAGTGCTGAACCACCAGGGCTCATTTCCTGCCTCTCCATGAGTCTGGGTCACAGGGACCTGTATTTTTGTTTCCTTATGTAGGGGCATGAGGTACCCAGACCTTGACAATGCCCATGGTGCGAGTCAGTTGTGTCCATCTGTCTGCGTTCCACATCGATAGAGACTCCAGTGTCAGGGATCTCAGCGTGGCGGCTGAATCTGTCTCTCTCAACTTAGACCAGGGGTGCCCCATGTTACTCAGCTCTTCCAATACACCCCAATGTAAGAGACAGACAGACAGCCACATACACTATTATAACAGTTTCATTGATGAACAGACCAGCACCTGTGCCAGTCCGCTGGCACTGATGGGCAGTGAGTAGTGAGATGGGCTACAGTGAGGTACTGAATACCTGTAGAGAAGTCCTGTGCATACAGAATGAAACACTACACACATTCCAAAGGGTTCCTAACCAAACATGAATATCCTTTAGATAGAAAACGTAAAGCTTTCATACGAGGCTGTTCAGTTCACAAACATGACATTAATTCAATTACACCAAATGTTCTCTAGTGACATAACTTTTATTTAAATTAAATCATTATATAGGACTTTCAAAGCACTGTAATCTTTAACCAACAACACTAGCCTTTTTAATCTGATTAGTTCATGACTATGGTCCACACATGGTGAAGCTGTGTACAGTAGAGAGAGAAGGCTGGGGTGTTAATCATACCACTAAATCTATCAGGGTCGGATGGGAATAAAGGCACAGGACGGAATGATGAAAAGCAATTACAGATCATTTTACACTTCCACTTGAACGCCTGCCTCCTCCGATCTTTTAGTCCGTGTTGCACGTTCCGTGTTTGTAAATTAGTTTTTAAAGAGGTTTTAAAAGGAATGCTACGAGACTGTAGACATCACTACGCTAATAGAGGTGCTGGTCTGTTTGGCTATGAATGATGGCATAAAGAATCTTAAAACATTGTTCCTCCACACACACACACACACACACACACACACACACACACACACACACACACACACACACACACACACACACACACACACACTCCCTCTCTCTGCTGGTCCTATAAAAACATTTTACGCAATTAAATGCTCAATAAAATTTGCACATCAAATTTTCTAGAGTAAAATTAAAGTATTCATATAAAAAAGATTTTTTTATGCTTTTATCTCTGCTATTACTCAAAAATAAAGGAAAAAAAAAAAGATGGAAAAATACAATAACTGTTGATTTGTGGTCAAAGCCCAAAGAGGTTAATAAATGATAAGACAATGAAGCTGCTGTCTAAAATCAAACATAAAAAGAGCTGGGATGAGAGGGGGGCGGTGAGGACAGGAGGTGAGAGGGGATCAGGGGAAGAGGGAGAACACTGGAGGGTCTGGGATGTAGATGAAGTTGACATTTGTGTGTGTGTGTGGCTCGTTGGAGCCCAGTCAAAGGTTGAAGCAGGAAACTGTTCCAGTCTGCCGGTGCGGTCAGTCAGAACGGCTTCCACTTCTTCAGCCGCTCATCACCTACTGTTCAAGTACTGAGAGAGAGAGAGAGAGAGAGAGAGAGAGAGAGAGAGAGAGAGAGAGAGAGAGAGAGAGAGAGGATAGAGAGAGAGAATAGAGAGACACACAGAGAGAGAGAGAGGGAGAGAGAGAGAGAGAGAGAGAGAGAGAGAGAGAGAGGATAGAGAGGAGAGAGAGAGAGGGAATAGAGAGACAGAGAGAGAGAATAGAGAGTGACAGAGGGAAGCAGAGAGAGAGAGAGAGAGAGACAGAACAGAGAGAGAGAGAGAGAGAGAGAGAGAGAGAGGGAAGCAGAGAGAGAAGAGAGAGAGAGAGACAGAGAGAGAGGAGGGAGGGAGAGAGACAGGAAGAGGAGAGAGAGAGAGGGAATAGAGAGACAGAGAGAGAGAGAGAAAGAGGATAGAGAGAGGGAGAGAGAGAAAGGGAAGCAGAGGGAATAGAGAGAGACAGGAGAGAGGAGGGAGAGAGAGAGAGAGAGAGAGAAAGAGAGAGAGAGAGACACAAAGTGACAGAGAGAGGAGGGAGGGAGAGAGACAGGAAGAGGAGAGAGAGAGGATAGAGAGGAGAGAGAGAGAGAAAGAGGAGAGAGAGAGAGAGAGAAGATTGTCAGCATTACTGCAGATCAACAAACTGTGTCATGTAATGCACATAAGCTGCTCTTTTATTTGGAGAAGAACTTGATGACTAATGATTTGGTGATTATCTGTAGTCCATTGCTAACTGTTTTTGTGTGTGTGTGTGTGTGTGTGTGTGTGTGTGTGTGTGTGTGTGAGAGTGTGAGTGTGAGAGTGTGAGTGTGAGAGAGAGAGAGAGAGAGAGAGAGAGAGAGTGTGTGTGTGTGAGAGAGAGTTACCTGGGCCCTGTGTCAATGGGCCACCGCTTTAGAAGAGGCCACAATCTCTCAGGTTGTTTTTGATAATGACATCGGTGACGGCGTCGAACACGAACTGGATGTTCTCGGTGTCGGTGGCGCAGGTGAAGTGCGAGTAGATCTCCTTTGTGTCCTTCTTCTTATTCAGATCCTCGAACTTGGTGCGAATGAATTCGGATGCTTCACTGTATGTGTTGGCACCTGCAGCCAGAGAGCGAGAGAGTACAGCTGATTTGGAACACTGTATGACTCAGGGCGATTGGTGGAAGGACCTGAATGCCTACCATCCCCTAAAACTACCTCAAGTGCCTGCAATAAGCCAACGGAACATCAGGTTCTAGTACTCCAGAGAGGTGACAGCGCCCTCGTTAGTGTGCTGCCATAGTGCAGACTTTGTGCCCATTCTCTGTCCTTGTCTTGATGCGGTAATGTGGACAAATCATTTCCAATTACAATCCGTTTAATGTTTTCATCCAAAGTTATTAGCACTTCCAGCTGGTAAGCCATAACGTTTAAAGCAACTCTGTTTTGTTTTTGTGCTCATAAGTGGCTTTCTCACTCAGCACAGCGTTGGTTTTTCCATGTAGCGTGTGTGTCTGTGTGTCGGTGTTCGGTTGCTAGGCAACAGACATCACACTTAATTGTTGACCTCAATTGAATAGGTTAGAAATTCCCAACTTGACATAAAAGACGCTGTGGAACAAGACAAAATTCCCAAACTAAGCCAGGACTTACTTCTGTAATATGAATTAGGGAAAAATCTTATCTTGACCTGATCAGATCTTAACTTACACAGCCCCAGTCAGGTTTGTTTAACCAATCAAATACGAATCTCGAACATGTACTAAAACACTCAGCTGGAACCTTTGGTGTTGGACCAGTAGATCATGGGGAAAGCCAAGCTCCTGGATTTTGGCAAGAGGAAAGCACTGAAGTGCTCTAGCAGACCTGACACAGCTCATTAAGCCAATCAGAAGCTGATAAGATGATAAACTGGGTGACTTCAAGTAGAAACACTGTGTAGGAGGATTAAAGGAATAAGGTCTGTGTGGGATCTCTCAGAATTTAGTTCATTTTTATGGCTTTGATCTAGAGCTTTATGGTATGACGGCACATACAGTGTGGAGGCAGAAAAAAGTTCCACAGCAATTCTTGATCATTCGTGCTTTGCTGTAAACAGAATCTGTTTACATACAAGAGTCACAAGGTGGTGGAGGTGCGGGACATTTCAGAGATAAAGGATCCTCACACAACTTAAGATGAGGAAATTGTGATTAAAAGGGGAAAGACTTCTGTTATGTAGACGTGGTTAGATTCAACTAAATCTGATACTGAGCAGAAGAACACTGCGTGTAAAGTTTTCCACTCGAGGGTTGTAGATGGAGGTAGCAACAAAAGCCAACAGTATAAGGAAATCTAGCAGATAGAAGGATGGAACACTATTTATTAAATTATGTCAGGACATGGCCCTGATTTACAGTGAAGAAGCTCATCAAATCCTTGATCCAAGGAATGTAATGAGTCATGAGTACTTTAAAGTCAAGGTTCATCACTTCTATTGGAAAACCTGAAGATTACAGTAATCTGCTGCTATTGTGAGGTTGAGATATATATGAAGAGTACAATCAGTACAGTACAGTTTATTATATTATTCTCCATTTACTGTATCCTGTTTAACTTATTACAGTTCGATATTTTTTAATGATTAGATTTTCTTTAAAAAGTCTCATTTATATTACGCTTCAGTTTATTTAAAAAATTACTAGAAACGTATTAATGAAGTAAATTATTTCATTCTTACATATAACATCAAGGCCACACCAAGGACGTTGGGTCCCTTTTTGGGTCTTGGTCCTCTCGAAGTTCCTTCCTTATAACTTTTAGGGAGTTTTTCCATGCCAGAGTTTCCCTAGGATTGCTCAGCTAGGGTTTTGGGCCCAGATAGTTGTAAAGCTTCACTGTAAGAAGCACTATATAAATAAAATTGATCCTGACTTTTGTAACATATTGTAACTATGTGAATGCTGACACATTTAGAAATTAGAGATCCAAATAAATTTAGAAATGTGATTAAGATCCTTTCGAGTAGCAATTTAGTGACTGGGTTAACCAAAATAGATATTTTACATTTACATTATTTAGCAGATTCCCTTATCCAGAGCGACTTACAATCCAAGCAATTGTGGGTTAAGGGTCTTGCTCAAGGACCCAACAGTAGCAGAGGTGGGATTTGAACACTGGACCTTCTGGTCCAGAGTCCAGTATCTTAACCACTAGGCTACCACAGTCCCATATTTTATACTATAATGTTTTAAAAACAGATTTTCTTCCACTGTTAGTAGACTGTCATACACATATTGCTGCCATCATATATAATTATATAGACCCTAATGCCCACTCCTAATATAAATGATGCTCCACCATGGTGCTGGTTATTACACCTGAAGCACTGTCTGTACATTTCCATTGAAATGGAAGTTAAGCAGACGCCCTTATTCTGAGTGACTTCCAAATGATACAACCTTACAAACCAAGCAATTGTGGGTTAAGGGTTTTGCTCAAGGACCCAACAGTGGCAGCTTGGCAGAGGTGGTTTTGAACCCTGGACCTTCTTTTCCATAGTCTAGTACCTTAACCGCTAGGCCACCACAGTCCCTGAGTTTTTACCTGAGTACTCAGGGAAGCAGATGGTCAGAGGGCTTTGTTCAATCTTCTTCTCGAACAGATCCTTCTTGTTGAGGAAGAGGATGATGGACGTCTCTGTGAACCACTTGTTGTTGCAGATGCTGTCAAACAGCTTCATGCTCTCGTGCATCCGGTTCTGAAAGAGCAGAGCAGAGCCGGTGAAGGACAGTGCACTCAGTGTGTACAACAGAAATTCTCTTTGCATATCCCAGCTATTACCAGGTTACATTCATTATCCTGTGACGGACTGATACAATCTTATAGGATGTGCTCCAGGGCCAAACAGTGACAGCTTTTGTCCGAGTACCTCAGCCATTGCATCATCACAGCCGAGCTGGGTCAAACCAGAGTCAGCCAGGGGATGGTGCAGAAACAATGGCCAACAACGGAGCGGAGCCGGGATTTGAACCCCCACAGGTTTTTGCTCCATGGCTGAACAAAGATGGAGCTACATGTTGCACTATGTTGTAGATGTGAATCGAGTCTCACCATCTCCTCATCCTCGGCTAACACCAGGTCATAGGCGCTCATGGCCACGCAGAAGATGATGGCGGTGACGCCCTCAAAGCAGTGGATCCATTTCTTCCTCTCGGAACGCTGACCGCCCACATCAAACATCCTGCGGAATTAGATAGGGTTTTATTTAGTATAATACTTTCTTCATCCCCGTCTCTCTCTTAAGGCTGCACTGCAAAACTTGTAGCTGGGTAATGCTTGGATAGGAGTTGCATCACCCCACACGGTGCTCCTCATTCATTTATATTCACGCTCTCCCTCACACTGGCTCAGGTAACTAAGGAAATGCCTCACAGTCGTCTAATTCAGGGTTAATTCAAACCAAGTCTGTCCTTCCTGAGGGCCCACTAACCCACTAACCAAGCCATTTCTGTGGCATTTGTGTGTGGACACCATCACCATGTATGCATGTATACAAGTCATTCCTGTAGCGAGTGCATGGAGAGACATTAGAGCTTTACTCGAAGAACTCTGTGGGTTTACATAGAGAGCTTTCCATCAGTTTATACATTGATCAAATCTTAAAACCTCCATCAAAAATGAATCTGTAAATAACTGAAATGCACTTTTAAATTCTGAACGTATAAAACCGAACTGCATGAGGGTGGGAAAAGTGGTTAGCGCTGTCACTTCACAGCTCTGGCCCAGACGGCTCAGCACAGATTTTTTATTTTGGTGTATCGCTATTAAAAACTAACCTGCTGATCTCATCATCTCGCTTGAAATTCCTTCTTGAAAATCCAATCGGTGGAAAGCATCCACCCGAAGACTGGGAGAGAATCATTTATCTCCTCTATCACGCTGTGCTGAAATGTTATTCGGTGGGATGAATAATTATTACATACTTTACATGTGTAACACGAGCTTTGTTTCCTCACAGCACTGTCTATTGCAGCGTCGATCTGCTCGCATCCACGCAGGACAGGCTGCACAGATTCAGACTGACAGTCGGCTCGTTCAGAAGTTTGAAACTAGCATTTAGCAGATTTTTGAAAGGATTACCCACCGCATGTGAGCAGCCATGTGGAAAATATTAGAAAGACAGTGAGTGACAGATTAAAAACTCCCTCCCCCCATCGCTGGCCCCCCGCTAGCTTTCATTTTCATCTCCGAAACACAACAGGAATATCATTAAGCAGCCTGGGACTTGCTCACACACACACACTCTTGGTAAACACATTTTATGAGAACGTTCCACTGACATAATGTAGCTACTTAATGTTACACCTACATCTCCAACTTTTGGCTGTTTGGTTATTCAAAAAAGGTGCAGGTTTTGTTTCAAAAGAAAAAAAAAAAAGGAGGAAAAGGCCATTTTCCTTAATAGGGACCAGTAACATGTCCCCACAAAGTAATATATGAACCCCCCATCAACACACACACACTTTCTCTTTACAAAGTTCATACACACACCATGACCTTATGGAGTTCAGACAGGAGTAGAGGAAGTTCAGACATTTTTAATTTGCAGGTCTAAGAAGCAAACGCAGCGTTTCTGACCGGTGGCGTTTGATACGAGTCGGGTCAGTTCTGTGATTCAGAGCTCCAAGATAACGTGACCTATACAAACACTCTGTAGCGTCATCATTATCAGCTTAGTCTCTCACACACACACACACACACACACACACACACACACACACACACACACACACGAATCAGTGAGTGCGTTTACATGCACTTAATAATCCGATCATGTATACAGCATTCTCCGATCTACAAATCAAATTAAGAAATCCAATAAAGAGCTGCATATGGATTTTATACCAGTAATCGGATGACTAACAGCATGTATGTCAGTTACCTGATTACAATCGTAGCGGGTGGTCCAGTCTTACGAGCTGATTTGCATATTACAAGTGATACAGCAACCAGATTTAACTCTGACTGACTGGAGACGTGTTGGACTTTGCTCGAAAACGCATGTAGTTAAAATCTGTGAGGATGCAATCCAGATACATGACAAGACCAAGCTGTATTCCCCCTCCTCTTATCCTCTGAAGACCATCGGATCAAACCGTTTGAGCTACACATCCCGCTAAAAAGCGTTCCAGCATTTCCCTAAAACACGTAGCGCCTCCTAAAGTTTGTATTCTGTGACTGAGCTCCATCCAATCCGAGCAGAAGGTATTTGTTGTAGCTGTACAAAGCTCTCCACTAATGAGCTCTTCCTCCTCAACGAGGCAGAACGTAATCAGTCCGCTCAAGTGTGGAACCGGTGAACCGAAATGAGTAAATCTGCCTGGTTTCATCCTGCACCAGTCAGGCTTCTGAGGAGTAGCAATACTGAGATAAAAGCAGCAAGAAGAGTCAGCGAGGGTTAAATTGAACAGCACTAACAAGCAAGCAATTCAGCACACTTGGGTCTCATTTGAACATTTCCCTGTCACTCTGAAGTAGTCATTCAGACAAGTCGAGAGCTGGAGTGGGACTCATTTGGATGGAGCAATGACTATGGAAGTCTTGCTTATTTAAATGGCTTTTTTTTCTCGGTCAGGGTCGAGGGAAGAAGGTGGGGTGGATACGTTACGGAGCCCATCCCAGACAGCACAGTGCACAAGTGTAGAATCATGTAGGCAAACTAAAGATTCAGGGACCAAACGTCATGGGTGAAGGATCCCATCTGTGCAAGATTTTTAAAATGTCTCCACAATCTCCCTTAAGAGAGATCACAACAACTATCACACCCAACATTTATTACTTGTTTCAACAACCAGACTCTAGTCCAGATCATGCTTTCCATTACACAGAATTAAACCAATAATAGCCCAGAGTGGGTGGGTTCTGAAGACGCATGCTATCCGTCGACTAAAAGGTTTATCATTAATTATACAGAAAAGGTTTGGATTTTACACAAATACTGATTGGCATGTCTGGTGGAATCAACAAACATCTTCAACAACCTTAGAAGGAAGCACTCTAAAGGGTACACTGAAAGCCAGATAGCATGGGCACTGCACATGGGTGCAATGGTCATAAAGGCGCTCCATAAGAGGAAACAAGTAAGCACTGGACAGGCCACTGATGCCGTGACATCTTACTTGACCAAGGACCCACACAAAAAATGGTTCATACCCATTACTATATATATATTTATCAGTTTATGACACGGCAAAATTACCTTTAATATTACTACTCTGCTACATTTTATAAGTGACACTCGGCTATTCTGTGCCGTTTGCGTTTTTGTTCCGGATCTGTTCTCACACAGACATGTTACTCACTTGAAGTGAAGATCTTTGAAGATGAAATGCGTCTCTACAATGCCGGTGGTCTTCACACGGGTCCTCAACACGTCAGACTGGGTCGGGATGTATTCTGCACTGGCTATTCTCTGCAGATCATTCAGGTAACTGAAAACACACACATTATTAAGTATTACGTCAAGTTAATGGAGCTTTAAGAACGATGAACCCAAACCGGTAAGAGGCAGCTACTGTCACTGCAGACCTGTGTACGTTTACTCCACCGCATTAACACTGCCTACGCAGTTCGGCTGTCTCAAACCAGAAACCCAAAACCAGAGCATCCAGAGAAAACCCCACGTGGACACGGAGAGGACATGCAGACTCCACACAGACAGGACCCAGACCGCTCCACCTGGGATCGAACCCAGGATTTTCTTGCTGTGAGGTGGCAGTGCTACCTACCAAACCACCGTGCCGCCCAAAAACAAAAAGGTGGCACTTTAAGGAAAATGAAACAACCATATCATCAGTCCTTATTTTAATGACGTGATATTATCAACCCAAGCCTACTGCAAACCCCAGGCTGAAAGAACCGATCAGAACATTTTCACAGCTACTTCATGTATGCCAGAATAACCCAATCATCACTTCTGTTATTGTGTGTAACCACAGATCATGATGTGTCAGGAATGAAAAATCATCCAGAAAAGGAACTCGTCAGAGTTTACAGGAACCTCGGTGGAAATGAGTCTATGCAACTGTCTTATGACATTTCAAATCCCATGCCCTTTTTTTTTGACTCTTTAATGACTTCACACTTTTAACTTGTATCTGAAACCCAACGCACAGACACGCCGGAGAGAAAATGAAACTGATGACTGTTAGAGTAAGACGTGGCGTAAACCCAGCCAGTTCATGCTACACTCAGCAGGATGAGCAGAGGCAACACAAATCGATAGAACCGCCCAACCATGTGCTCTCACTGTAATGACATGCTTCTTGAGAGGCATGTGGTGCTAGCAGTGGTTAAAGCTCTGAAGTGCTCGACCAAAGCTTGTGTGTTCAGATCTCCACCAAGTAGCTGCCCATGTTAGTCTGCTCAGATCAACCCTAAAGGACTCTGGATAAAAGCATCTCATTAACTGTAATACAACAAGCTCCTGTTGGCTCAGGTGCAATGGGGATTGCTGCAAAACATACTGGGACAGTGCAAGTGATATATTAAATAACCAAACGTTTATGGACTACTAAAAATGAAATAAAAAAACATGCAGTAGTCGTCACTTTCTGAAAAACTTAACTAGATTTTGGGACTTGACTATAAATGATGTTAAAAAATAAGACCTGGCTCAGTGTTTGTATTCCAAGGCACCTCAAAGACCCTGATGCAAGCACTTTTTCACTTTTTTTTTTAAACTCACTTCTCTTATTTTTGCCAGATCACCCACCCCTGCTCTACCTTATAAGATTGTACTCCCTGTAATCTTACTTAGAAGATTGTGCCCAACAAAAATGTACTGAAACGTACCTAACAGTTATGTCTTTGGCCACATTTCTCATTATTTTTTTATTTCTATTTCCATTTATTATTTAGCAGACGCCCTTCTCCAGAGCGACTTGCAATGCAAGCAATTGTGGGTTAAGGATCTTGCTCAAGGACCCAACAGTGGCAGCTTGGCAGAGGTGGGATTTGAACCCTTGACCTTGGTCCAAAGTCCCAATTTTTCCATCGCTAGTAGATTTGGCATGCCCAAATGTAATAAATCCTTTTTCAATCACTAACATCGGCTTTGCAACCCATTTTCTGCACATTCACTGGACTGTACCACCTCTTCTCAATCTAGGAATTGTTAAAGACACAAGGTGACAATTTTTTTGTCCAGGGAATATAATACAATAACAGTGAGCATGGCTAAAATGACAGATTATTCACAAGGCGGCATGTCTACATACTTTTGGCCATACTATTCATAATGCAACAGTCATCCTTTGGTAACGAGAGCAATCCTGAACACTCAGTGGCAGTACAGTGAAGTGTACGCCTCACCGCTCTCAGTCTGACTCGATGCGACACCCTGAGGGTCGGGAATCAGCGTAACCTGTCCCACCATGTTCACCGAGCTCCGTCGGAAACTACACAACTCTGTGTGACCGCACAAACAGGTTACAAAAGCAAATATTCATGCCTGCATTCATGTTAGCAAACACCAGAGCAGACATGTGGGTTACGTTCACACCACACTCGATTCATGCAAGCACATAAACCATGAAACCCACATGCAAAATGTGTGCGACCACACGTCCAAACACAGGGAGGAGCAGCACGAGCGCATTCACTGTGAAACCGCACGCACACCCCACCTCAGCACTTACATGGCACCTCTCACTCTCACATTATACTTCTAGCACTCGGCTTTCTCCCACAAACCCCTCGCTTCTTAGTACAGCACAAAACAAGCGGCACAGATTTCGAGAACTGCGCTAACACGTTGGCGTAAGCACCGACGAGCCCACGCTTATTAAACCCAGGTGAAGGAAAACGATCACAGATCATGATGCCACAATGCCGCAATTATTAGATACTGAGCTCACGATTCCATTTTCTCATGATTGTTGATTTTACATTCGAGAAGACGTTCCTCTTATTTCTGAAGTGCAAACAATGCACATCTTCATGGGCCAAAAACAAAACAAGTAAAAGGATTTTAATACAGCCGTACCTGTAACGACGAGTACCGAGCAAAATTTCCCCATAATGTGAATGGAATGAATCCGTTCCAGACCCCCAGAACATCCACACTGTATAAGGCATTATAAGCATTAATGGAGTTGTGTTGTACAGGTGCTCCCTGATTTATGGTGGGGATACGTTCCGACAAATCCATCATTGTAACATGAACTGAGGAGTTTAACGAGTGTTTGGCAGAGCGGTCTATAGTGTATAGTAGCAAAGATATGATACGTAATGATAAGTAAGTTCATGTTTAAAGCCCTTTCATTAACACAAAGCTTATTTTATAATAGTGTTGAAAAATCTCATGTAATTTAGTAAGGAACGGACTGAAAGTGAACAGTAAAGGCAAAACACTTACTCTATTGTTGACCTGACTGCTAACGCTAACTGCAGCCTGTGTTCTGGAGCATTCACCTTCCTTTCCTTTCAGGTTCTTCTTATAAACTAACATTTTGTAGGACCCATAGAGTCTTAGTCGCACTAAGAATACTGTAATTGTAGACGTAAAAATAAAAACACGATAAATAGTGGAGCTCTTCACTGAGAGAGAGCTACTGTGAATCTGAATCACTGTACTGAATCATGAATCGAGTTCGACTCCATTGTTTGTTTATTGCTTTATTTAACGTCACTATTAGCATCAGTGGTTCAGCGACACACACAAGGTTACTTCGAGACACATATACACACACAAGTCGATGCCAATTTAGCGTAACCAATTAACCTAACATGCATGTCTTTGGACTGCGGGAGGAAACCGGAGTACCCGAAGTAAACCCACGCAGACACGGCGAGGGCATGCAGACTCCACACAGGAAGGACCCAGGCCGCTCCACCCTGGGGTTGAACCCAGGACCTTCTTGTTGTGAGGCGGCGATGCTACCCACCGAGCCGCTCGACTTGTACAAGTTTAAGCAAGTACCCAACAAATGATGAGAACCGCGACAATTTTCTTGTCAAAATGAGTTCCGAGGTGGCCGAGAACCGAGGTACCGCTGTGTATCAAATACCTGTTCAATAAACTGTTTTTAGTTTAACAGCATCATGCTTTTGCCTCCCTCTTTGGCTAGGCTGAGACCCTGTTAGCATACTCAGTTTGTCACACACCTTTTTGTAGCGAGTGTGTGTGTGTGTGTGTGTGTGTGTGTGTAAAAAACACTATACAATAAGCTCATCTTTAAATAACTCAAATCTCTCCACTTTCCATTGCAGAATGGAAGACATGCCGTATAGGACATATGACTGCACCCTCTGGTGTTCAAAAAATGGAACTGCATTAGTTGTCATAAAGACAAAACACCATCTCCATTCATTTTTGCATCATGATGCATTGTTACACCCCTACGCGATGCCCAAAAGTTATGGCCAAGCCAGAAATATACAACTGTGTGTGTGTGCGCGTGTGTGTGTGTGTGTGTGTGTGTGTATACACTCACTAGGCCGCGGAATCGTTGAGTTGGTACTCTCTGGAGCGAGCGAAACAGTTCTGAACTCCTCCATCAGCCCAGAGGCGAGAGATGACGCTGGACAGATCATCAGGAAACACCCCCTGCTCCTCTGCTCCTGCAGCCAGAGCAAACAGCTGCCTTGCATCGTCCTACAGTACACACACACACACACACGCACACACACACACACACACACAGCTGGTAAACATATGTTTTGGGGACTTTACATAAACATTATGATTTCTGTAACTATTTAATACTACACCTACCCCCCTAAGCTTAACCTCAGTAACCTAAAGAGTTCCTGATGGGGACCTGGCAAATGATCTACAACCGCAGCACACCCGTGCCAGTATGTGGCGTTAAGGCACTCCCTCTCGTGTATTAATTGCTTAATTGAAGCACAGTCCTCAATTAAGTCCTCGCGTGTGAAGTAAATGAAGCCATTTACAGCCATTTCAATATAGTATCAACACAATATACAGAAGAGCTCTGAAACCAGGAACCACCACAAAGTTTAACAACGAGACAGAAGGCGAAAATGAGAGTGAGAAAGCAAGCATGACAGAAAGCAAATGAGCATGAGGGAGCGTGAAAGAGAAAGTGAGTATGAGAAAGTCAGCATGAGAGACAGAGGGGGGGGACTGGGTTAATCAGGCAGTCGGATCCATCAGTGTGCCAATTAGGACCAAGGAGGGAGATCAGCTCATTTAATGGACATGTACTGGCATATTACCACAATAACACTGCAATCAAACATCCAGGCATCAGCGGTGCTTACTGATCAACACACACACACACGCACACACTCTTCTCTGGAGCTCTTGTGCTGGGATTAAGCCTCCATCAGGCTTTCGTATCGTAAAGCAGCTTTTGTTTAGATCACACTCAGCATTGTATAATCTCATGTCTGCATGATGTAAGCTTAGCAGACACACAAAAAAATAAATAAATAAACAAACCTGTCACATGACATTTCTTCTCGAACACTGTTTAGGTAAGTACTGGCTTAGGTTCATTTACATACACGTCCGAATGATCTGGAAAATCAGTGGAACCTCAGGAATACAGTTCCAGAAGGCGGTTCAAACTCCGAATCAAACTTCCCCGTCAGAAGTAATGTAAATAGGATTAACCTGTACCTGTACCCGACCCCTAATGATGTTTTATTCCTATATTTGTATATAATTCATGATTGAAAGCACGAGTAAAGCAAAGGAATGTAGTACAACAATAATAATCAATTAAACAAGTGAACTATAAAGACATGAAATAAGTGAAACATCATAGCCACCGAGGCCCAAACAGTTTCTGGGACTCAGCACTGGGACAGCAGCGGTGAGACTGAGGGAGTGTCTGAAATCGCACTTGTAGCCTGATAATATACATCATATAATAATACTATAGCAAAATATACATAAAATGCCTACAGTTGCACCCTGGTTCTTCTTCCTTTTATTTTGGATTTTAAGGTGATTGACTGAGCGTTGTATTTAGGGTGCCCATGCTCAAAGTCAGAATTTATGTTCGAATTTGGGGGCAAAATCCACTGTACTGCCTTATGAACAGGATAACTGGTATTGTTTTACTGTCACACACCCAGTCCTATTACAAGCGTTGTGGAACTGTCACCCTGTTGCTCTGCATAATGGATCAGACTGTCAGACAGTATCAGATGTACAGCCATGTGCCAAATGCCTAAATGCAAATAAGATAGCATGATATTATATGACATGATATTTACAGTTCCTCTTTCATTTGAATAACTGAAACAAACAGTGTGTGTTCAGATCCCATCGCTAGCAGCTCAGATGCCCTCAAGTTAAACAAAACCAAATGTCCTTTAACTGTTAATCCTTGTCTGTCTCTCTTCCTCTCCCAAATCTGTCTGTCTGTCTGTCTCTCTCTTCCTCTCCTCCATCTGTCTGTCCCTCTTCCTCTCCCCCGTCTGTCTGTGTCTCTCTTCCTCTCCCCCGTCTGTCTGTGTCTCTCTTCCTCTCCCCCGTCTGTCTGTGTCTCTCTTCCTCTCCCCCGTCTGTCTGTCGGTGTCTCTCCCCCGTCTGTCTGTCGGTGTCTCTTCGTCTGTCTTTTGTTGTATGTGTCTCTTCCTCTCCCACCGTCTGTCTCTCTTCCTCTCCCCCGTTCTGGTCTTGTCTCACCTTCCTATCCCCCGTTCTGTCCTTGTCTGTCTCCTCTCCCCAGTCTGTCTCCTTCCTCTCCCCGTCTGTCCGTCTCACTTCTATCCCCCGTTGTTGTCTCCTCTCCCCCGTCTGTCTGTATTCCTCTCCAAAGTTTGTCTCTCTTCCCTCTCCCCCGATGTCTCTCTTCTCTCCCACGTCTGTCTCTATTCCTCTCCCCCCGTCTGTCTCTCTGCCTCTCCCCAGTCTGTCTCTCTTCCTCTCCCCGTCTGTCTCTCTTCCTCTCCCCCGTCTGTCTCTCTTCCTCTCCCCCGTCTGTCTCTCTTCCTCTCCCCCGTCTGTCTCTCTTCCTCTCCCCCGTCTGTCTGTCTCACTTCCTATCCCCCGTCTGTCTGTCTGTCTGTCTTCCTCTCCCCCGTCTGTGTGCGTGTGTCCCTCTTCCTCTCCCCCATCTGTCTGTCTATGTCTCTCTTCCTCTCCCGTGTGTCTCTCTTTTCTCCCCCCGTCTGTCTGTCTCTCTCTTCCTCTCCCCAATCTATCTATCTCTCTTCCTTTGACATCTGTTTGTCTCTCTTTCTCTCCCCTGTCTATCTGACTGTCTGTCTGTCTGTCTCTCTTCCTCTCTCCCATTTGTCTAGGTCTGTCTTCCTCTCCATCAAGGTCTGTCTGTTTGTCTCTCCCTCCCTCCCTGTCTGTCTGTCTCTCCCTCCCTCCCTGTCCGTCTCTCCATCTCTGCCTGTCTGTCAATCCATCAAGATCTGTCTGTCTCTCCCTATCTCTACATGTGAGGTGTGAAGTTGTTTCTGCCTGCAGTCATTTTCTCTGATTCCATTTACAGATTGGAAGAGAAACAATAAAGATCTTTCAGTCTTTATAGTATCAATCGGAACAGCAAATGAAAGCAGTGTTTCACTGCTCTGTGTGTGTGTGTGTGTGTGTGTTGACAGAAAGATCTGCTTTGTGTTCCTATTCAAGGCTGCTAATGGGATAGAATACGTTCTGTAAAAGCAATACTAACACACATACTCACAATGTTATTAACACTACTCACACAGGAGTGCAACGATGCACATCGAAAAGGTGTCCTGTGGTGTAGGTCACCGAATCACTGAAGTACAGACCAAGTCCTGTTGGTCTGCAACACTGAGCGTGTTTACATGCACTTAATAATCCGATCACAGTCGGATTTCTGCAGTTATCCGAAAAATCAAGTGGTCATGTATGCAGCATACTCTGATCTGGAAATCAGATTAAGAAATCCGATAGAGTGAGCTGGAATTTAACTCAGATCATGTATGACCATAATACGTTTTCAATCAACTTTCTGCATTCACGCAATGTAACGTGTTTTTAAAATTTATTTTTAAACTCACTGGATCTGGCGACGAAACGCACATCTCTCAAACACTTTGTGGAGACTCAAACGCAGTATATGCTCGAGAAAATGAAGACTTTGGTGATTTAATATTAAAGTCTGAAGTTTACGTCACATCTTCCAGTGAGATTATTGGCTGGCTGCAAAGAAGAAATCTGATTATCCATGTAAGGCCATGTAAACCCGGAGGTTTAACATTACCTGATTAAGTGCATGTAAGCTCGTTGACCAGACTACTGACAAATTCTGATTTTCTGCAGTTATCGGATTATTAAGTGCACGTAAACACACTCGGTGTTCAGGCAGGTGGTATGTATTTACCATTTTACAAAACAGCAGCAGCTGAAAATGCAAACACGGCTTATTCACAGGTGTGAGTCTATAGTAGCAGCAAGGCAGCTCTCAAAGTGTTAAGCGTTAACAGTTGTTGAGGAGCCTGACAGGCTGGGAAAAGGAGGTGTTGGCGAGTAAGGCAGTGGTTGTCCGGATGCTACAGTAACCTTCTGTCCAACTGCAGAACAGTAAACAGGACATGAAGGATAGGATGGGTCATCCACAATGCTGTGTGTGTGTGTGTGTGTGTGTGTGTATATATACATACAGCTCTAGCAGAGTCCTCATAGTTGATCTTGAGGTTGCTCATGGCTTTGATGATGGCCATGATGGACTGGATGGTGTTACTGAACACCACGGCTCTGTACTGCTTACACTCATCTTCTGAATAACCGTCCTCATGAATAATCCTGCAGACACACACAGACACACACACACAGACTTAAATAAACAAACGTCTTACATTGGAGTTGTGCTGATTTCCACAAACAGAGATGAATGTGTCTTGCATTAAGGCGTCTTAATGTTATAAACCTCCTGATGTTCTATGTGATTGAATCCAATCTGTGCAGTGCTTTTGAATTTAGGATTTACATTTTCACAGAATCCAAACCTCCTGATTGAGGTACATGTACAGATACCTACAATCACTGATCTCCTTATTAAGTACATCTTGTTTCTACACTCACTGTCCATTCTCTCTCAGAACCTTCTGGTCTGTGTTCACTCACTGGGCACTCTATTAAACACGTTTACCATATTGCTCCACCTTGGAGATGTAAAGTCAGAGACAGTAGCTCATCTGTTGCTGCACTATTTTTGATGGTCATCCTGTAACCCATCAGCAGTGCTCACAGGATGATAGAATGAAACTCTACGTAATGAAACCTGCAGTTGGTCAGTGTTCTTTAAGCACTGACAATATCCTCAGAAAACCATACTGTCTATCACTATTACCAGGAGGGTGTATGAATGACCAGGGGTTGTGTGTCTATATGCAAACTCTGGGATTGGGGAATGTGAGGCAAATATATATTATAAGCAGGGGCAATAACCCAAATAACCCTAGAGCTATTTAGTGGTTTTATGTGAGCGAGAGAGCGAAAGAGAGATGGTACTGAAAAGAGGAACTGAAATCCCTGCTGATCAAATGATAACTCAATAGAAACCCCACCTACCACCGGTGGAGTGTAAGACTTTCTCAAAGCAGCTCGGTTTCACTGTAATTACAATTACCAAGCCGCCAATGGCACATTTCTTACTAATGTTTCAACGCAGCACGTATCCCAAAAATAACAAGGGGGGATGCATGGAAGATGTGTCCCCCTCAAAGTTGAAGGGGGGTAAAATGTCTCCCTCTCAATAATTCCTGCTGACTTGTGACTTTGCTTGAATAACAGCGGAATGCGTTTTCTCCTGGCTGTTAGATTTGGCTGTTATTATTATTCGTTTTTAATGATGTTCTTTTTAGAGCTTTATAGCAGTGTGTCCCACCCAAAGTTGAGATGAAACCTATGCCACGGCTTTCTACTATATAATTAAGTAAGAGGACACTCGAGGTCTTCCTTTAACGTGAGATACTGCCACGGGTTTGCTGCAGTTGAAGATCAGTGCCAATATCTCACGTTAAAACACAACCGAGTGTATTATTGCTATTAGACCACAGTTCTGTTATCGCCATTTATTGTTAGATTTTAAGATAAAGAGGACAGAAAAAACGATCTGTTTATCAGCCTTCTGCGAGGTAAAATAGTTCCGTTCTATCGTTACCCTGCTGCTAAGCCCTCAGTCATTAAAGTCGAGGAACAGAATTACCAATAACTTTATTATACAGACAATAAACACAAAAGTCGATTGGAAAGTTAAGTTATTAAAAGTTATTAAAAAGAACGTTTATTTACATTCAGCAAATAAATTTTTATAAGGCAGGCTGTTACTAAGATCCACTATTCTACCGACTGAAGCAGATCGGAGTGAGATCCCGGTGTTCTAACCAAAGACTGAGATCCCGTTTGATTAGCGATAATAAATTTGTATGATGAACCTCTTAATGTTAAACTTATCAGTCGGAAATGTAAGGGCAGAGTAACAGAGCATCAGCAGCTTCTCTGGGTTAGAGCTGGACTTACAGATAATAAACCTGTCAGAGGAACGAAGCTCCGATCAGCCGCGGATGGTGTTTAATGAAAGAGCAGAGTTTAACTCCAGCAAACGACGTCTTTGTGAGGGATGAAGCTGATTCAGGTCGCTTTTGTTGAAGGGACTAAAACTGATCTTCAGTCCAGCTGTGAATCCATTAAGAGCCGGATGTTTGATTGGCTCAGGTTGGTCATTAATAGCTTCATCTTCCAAATTTAAATCATTTTCAAAACCAATTTACTTCATAAACTAATTACAGCTTACATTTCGGCAGGGTTTTACTCATTATAACAGCTGCTTTTTAGGGCGGGCATCGTTGCTAGGTTACGTGTGTATGCCGCGGAGTAATACTTATAGAGCGCCGGTCAGAGTACCATTATCATCAATAAAGTCACTGGAAAATCATCTCTCATCCAATCAGATTGCGGGGTGGAACAAACCGTGGTAGAATAGTGGATAATGTTTGAACACGTTGACGTTGATAATCAAACCCAGGTCCATGCTGATCAATTAACTGAGCCACATTAATCTCTTTCTGCATTAAAAGTTCTAGAAAAGCTTAAGAGACTGTATGATGAGCAGCTAAATAAATGCTGTCCAAAGTTCATCTCAGCCAGCTCTGAAGAACGACTGATAAAGCCCAGCCCAGGCTTCTGCAAGTGATTAAGTGAGGGAGAGAGAGATGATTCTACAATATTATGATGAGTGCTGTTAAGCCAGGTGATGGACACACTGAGGAGGGAATGATTTTGTGTGATCAGGTATTTGCTTTACTTGATGGGACCGGATGTCTCCAGAAGGATAGTAACATTGGATATTTGCTGAGGACAAAAATGGCAACTCTTATTTGAAAAATGAAGAGAGCCAAATGTTTTCCTTTAGTCCCATAGATTAGGGTTATGTGTAGGTGTACCATTACTATACTACAGTAATCATCATATAAATGGAAAGTTCCCATAAATGTATGTCTGCCAGGACTGTGTGTGTGTGTGTGTGTGTGTGTGTGTGAGTGTGTGAGAGAGAGAGAGAGAGAGAGAGAAATGATTCTACATCAATAATATGATGACTTCTGTTAAGCCAGGAAATGGAATTCATGAAAACACTGAGTGGAGGAAGGGTGTGTGTGTGTGTGTGTGTGTGTGTGTGTGTGTGTGTTCTGGCTTACTTCATCTGCTTTACTATGGTGCTCTTCCCCGACTCTCCTGCACCTGTAAGAGACAAAAACCGCATGTCAACATTTTATATTTAGATATTTCAAAATAACAAATACGACCCTGACCAGAATTAAGCAGATATGGGAGGAAAAAATAAATAAATAAATAAATAAAAATCACCAAATGAATGAAAATGATTCCTAGTTATTATTATAAAACTGGTGCTTGGAACCCCACAGCCACAGGGACCTGGGTTCCAGTTCCAGCAGTGCCTTTCAGCCGGGTCAGATGTTCATACAGACATGTTTGGCCATGTCTGAGGGAGGGGAGCCCTGCAGTGGACTGGTGTCCTGGTCCTTGTATACTCTTATGCACCCTGTGAATTCTGGGAGAGGACCCAGACCCCTCCTGCAACCCTGACCAGAATAAGTGCAGTCGGTAAAAAATATCTTTATTAAAGATGTTAATTGTTTAAAAATGTATTTAGAAAGTTACTGAAGCTTGACAGTAAACAGATGTGGTATACTGTCCAAACACAATCTCTTTGTTCAGCTACATAAAATGTTACATTTTAGACCCTGCTGGATACACAGTACAGCCATACACTAGACCCACAATAAAGTCTTGAGAGAGCCTAAAAGAAGGTCAAAATTTACATGAAATTAAGTCATGTACAATTATTTACTAGGGGTGGGTATTGGAAAGACATGACGATACGAAACGCATCACGATACGTGGGCCATGATACGATGTATATTGCGATATTCCACATAGTTCACTGAAAACAAAAACAGATGAAATACAAGTTGAGTCGTCTCAATCCATCCCATCACATTGGTAATTCAGTAGCACAGCCCTGTTCTTTACTATCGCTGAGGCTTTATCTCCACATCTGCACCCCCTATCAACAGCAAACACAAAGCTGCCTGAAGTTAGCCATGTCTCTTAGAATGACGTCCGCTATCACACACCGACTCCCATCTTGCTGTGTTCTGGTGATCCTATATGTGCTCGGTCACGTCCGCACACCACAGGCTCAGAGTGTGTGCCCGTGTATGTCACATGACTCAACAACTGAAGACCGAACCTGCCTGAGCGTCTTCATCCTCCCTCCATACACACACTAGTTCCACTCATCACTGTTACTGAAGTTTGGTCAGTTTTTGCTTGCAGGAACAAAGCAGTGACGTTCAGAATAACCCTAGATTCATCTCGTCCTTTACGCATATAGATGTGTCCTGTATCTGTGTGGTCCCACCTGTTACCATTACACACTTCACTCGAGACTTCACACCCTACCAGCAGTCGTCAACACTTTGTAGAGACTTTCCCAGCATGCGAGTCTTGGTAAATGTATATTTTGGGGACTTCCCACTACCACAATGTTTAAACTAGTAAATATGATCTACTAAAACCAGGATTTTTTTCAGTGAAAGACTGCATATCATGATTTTTAAAATAACTGAAGGAAACACACAGATGTACTATTTATGGTTATTTACTGAATATTTCAACGAGTTGAAATCCTTTGTAATTTAGTGGGATTTACATTTACAGCATTTAGCAGACGCCCTTATCCGAGTGACTTACAACTGATACAGTCTTACAGTCCAAGCAGTTGTGGGTTAAGGGCCTTGTTCAAGGACCCAACAGTGGCAGCTTGGCAGAGGTGGGATTTGAACCCTGGACCTTTTGGTCCATAGTCCAGTACCTTAACCGCTAGGCTACCACAGTCCAATGGGATGTTACATCAGTTATTTCTTCTAGTATTAAAACATTTTTTAAAAAGACTACTGAAATAATCAACATGGGCAAGATTACGTCGATTAGCAGATCTAAATGTCGATTTCTATTCATTTTCAATGAATTGCCCAGCCCTACTGGCGACCAGCCGGTTAGCCTTGCGTGCATGCGCAGAAAATCGGGCAACTGGTATACATGCTCCAACAAATCCAATTACTAAGCCAAAATCCAGCTCTGTATTTCTTAATCTGATTTCTAGATCGGAGTATGCTGTATACGTGACCGCTTGAATAATTAGATAACTGCAGAAATCAGACTATGATCGGATTAAGTGCATGTAAACACACTCAGCTTATTAATGCTACGTCCAACCCTTAACCTCCAGTGTCCAAAACAGGCACGGCTGGATCTGTCACAGAAAAGTTGTTGGTTTTGTAAAATCCAGCCAAATATCCCCATAAGTCTAAAACATCAGACACATACACGCTACACCCAGCTTTCAACACACCATATCCCACTATGTGGTCAGACTTATGATCATGTGATCGACCATGTGAGGGTTACATAGTAGAAATACTAATGATTAATTTCATTTTCAGTTAACAGCTGATAACGAGCTGAGAAAGAAGCAGCTGACGGTAGAACAGTCCTGGTGAGAAACAGCTGGTGTTGTGGCGAATCCTCACTTCTGGAAAAATCCCAGTCGTGTGCAGGCACATGCTCGGCACACGCAGGCACATGAGCGAACATGGCTTCGGCCACTGGTCTGACTGCAAACGGAAGAGCTTCTGCATGTGGCTATGCTGGTATTTCTGACCGAAAATGATTTGAATATTTAGCCCATGACTCAATGTCGAGATGGGTTACAGCAGATTGGTGAATG
>JAJAGP010000072.1:0-135000 GCA_025084515.1 Ancistrus triradiatus | reverse complement strand
TTAACCACTAGGCCACCACAGTCCCGGGTTAGGGACTACGGGTTTAGGGGTGCGAACTGTTCAGGCGAATGTTGGATACAGGTCACATGAAAAAGAGTGCGACAGCCCTAAATCAGAGTTGGTGAGAAAATCAGATTTCGTACACTTTTCCCTGCTGTGTGAATGTAGCCTAAAGAAAGGTGTGGAGAAGGACAGGATTTAAATAGAACCTGATCACTGAGAACAGTCTAAAACAGCATGAATTACCAGGGTTCAGCATTTCCAACAGAACCTAATCTTCAGGTATTTTCAGTGAGTGCGTTTACATGCACAGAATAATCAGATAACTGCAAGAATTCACTTGCCAGGGTTACATGAACCTTAGGTGATAATGAGAAGCCTCCAAGTCTACAGTCAGGCAGTCATCAGATTGGAAAGGAGGTGAAGCTGCTTACTTCCCAGTAGTAAAACGCTATTTTTAAAATTAACAAGCGTTTAATTAACCTGCTTAATTAACTGTTTAATCCAGCCCTTTCTAATTACATGGTACCACAGGTTTTTTTTTGTTCGTGTCCTTGTGATGCTGTTTCAAATTGCAGAACTTTAACGACTGGTTGTAGGGGTGGGTAATCTGGCCAGAACGTCGCCTCATTTTTTATGATCACTATTATTTTTCCATGTCAAGACAACTGAATAGAACAGCCAAACTAATTCCTAATAAAAAATCCACAAAAGAATGGAAATAACAGCAAGCACTTGGGCTAGTTTGAAAATGTAAAGAGCACCTCCATGTTGTAAGTGTCCATAAATAATATCATATTAATAATAATAAAATGGACGTCGTTGCTTTTGGATTCATGTCTGCATTTGGTGTACGTGACAAATCAACGGTTAAGAAAACATTGTGACTTTGTGAGCAATGAATGTCAACGATTCATAGAAGAACTTAAAACCCTCATTATCAGACGTTTAGTCAGGTGTCACATCCTTGGCTAGATAAAGTATCACAGCATCAGTGAGCTTCCAAATACCTTTGTTATTGTCGTTTGATTAAGGACCGTGCTATCTGGCTCTTGCTGTACCATTTGGGATGCTTTCTTTTGAGGTGGTCCAACAGGTTCGCCATTTCCATCAGACATGCCAATCTCATCTTTGCACATTTCCTGTATTGTCTATTGTATAAAATGCAGTCCCTGGACTAGAGAAGTCAGAAGTGTCCAGATGTCAAAAACTCTGGGTATGCCATGTCAGCGTTTTTACACAAATAAAACATGAGCTCGGTGGTTCCCATGATCTCTCTGTAACGGCAGAACGTGGAGACTTTGTAATCTAAAAATCATCAGAACGCCCACTCCTAGACGGTTGACTTTGCAGTGCGATTTAAGATCAAGCATGTGATGAAACCACATTGCTTGACTGAAGCTGCATCAGATAGGAGTGATTAATGAACAAACCCATCATCGTGATCTCTAGACCTGCTCCGGGTGGTGTGACTGAAGCTGTGATATGATGCAGCTAAGCCATGCCAGCATTTAGTCTCTTATATAATGCTGTTTACAAGATCTTATCAGAAGCCATTCGGACTGTAGCTGGACTGACAGTGTGCAGACGAAAACAGCAATTAAATCCAGCGGCCTCACACACGTACATGTCTTTGGCTTCCAAACTCTTTTTCAGACAAAAACTGCAACTGCTTATTGAATAAAACTAAATAAAGTGACTAATCACCTTTACAGTGGAATTATTACAAGTGAAATACTTTGTATATCTTACCGTGTAACAGCATTCATTGCTTTCAATGCATTTTCTCAAAATGGCCTCTACGCAACAAATGGTGTGCAGAATTTCCTCCATTACTCCCAATTAAAAGCAGTGCTCAAACGTGCCTCATTCATTTGCCTCGCTGCACCCCCCTGCAGTAGCTCTGCGCCCCTCACTTTGGGAACCACTTCATTAAACCAACCGATTAACAGCACCTCAATAATGACCACAAATTTACTACGCACTTTACACAATATGTGTAGTAATTACTGCATGTATTCGTCTGCAGAAATAGAGCAGTTTTAACTAAAAATCACTCACAACAGATCATGTTCTGATTAAACCTTATACTTCCTGATTAACTTGTGTTTCAAAATGATAATGGACTCATTTCCTGGTCGTTTGGAAAGCACTGGCCTGCCTCTGCTCTCATCAGGACTCAGACACAGACCCAACAGGACCGAGCGTGACAAATACATCGGTAATTCCAATTACAAACTGCCCTTGCCCTTTATTTCCTTCCGCTTCTCACTTTTGGATGCTCACCTTTTGGATGTATAAAGCAGAACATAATAAACTCCATTTACTCTAGGTGGATTCATGCATCTCGAGTATCATGATTGTACCTGGATTGGGATAAACCAATCAAAAACTGTAATCTGATTTCTCAAATCACTTCAGGAGGTGCTCTGACATTGGAGTCCAACAATAAACATGTGCAAATGTATCCACTTCCCCCTAATCTGACTAAAAACCCCAGCAATTACTTTACGATGTAGCACACGTGATCCATGATGTCCATTCCTGCATGGAGTCAACAATCACAGAGGACATTCACAGCTGGAGAAGGCATGAAACTTTTAGATTTTAAATAAGCAATCTGTACAGACAGAACTGTCCAAAATAAACTAGAAACGACTTATCGAAACAAACCAGTAGCAGCTACGGCTGCGATCAGTAAACAGGGACTGCCGTGTTAAACATTTTAACATTTTAAGAGCCATCTCCTTTTAAACATTAACCCCTAAAGTTGGTGCTTCCTGTTAAGAAAATTAGAGAGACTGTATAAAATTGTGACCTTTGACGCAGCAAATAAATACTGTTAACAGCATGGGAAGTGGGAAAGTTTGGTGTTATGAGCTGATTTACAGATTATGTGGGAAACGGGGCTTAGGGTTCAGTCTGGCTGAGAGAAGACACATTCGGCTAAGTGTAAACGCATGAGGTAAAAATCTTACCCAGAAATAAGATGCATGGACTGGAAGACTAAGTGGAAATGCTGTCACGATATATTCATAAAAACTAGACAAGCACCGATTCCAATTTCCGATGTTTTAATATATGACCGGCCGATTCTGATTTTCTTTGTCTGAGTATCAAATGACAGCATGGAGAAACAATTTCTAAAGAAAAACAGCAGGAGCTGTCACAAGTGCACAACTGTAGGATAAATGTGACCGGAACAGAATCGCTTATATTAGACTGATAGACCGATCACGCTGAAAACCGGCCGATTCTGGTGACCGGCCGATCGGTCAATGCATCTCTAATAAAAATCAGGAAAAAGTGATTCAATTGAGGTCAACTGTGAATCAAAGACCAACTATTCTTACAGGCTACTGCATAAGTGCAAATATAATGCTATATACAAAAGTACAACAAAACTGGAGAGGATATTAGAGACTATGTTATTGTTTGAAAAGATGAGACTTCAGACTTAGGCAGAGCGACACTGGGCCGTGTTCGGGACCTTATTCCACTAATGAGGTGCCAGAACACTGATATATAGTGATGGGTGGAACTGGGTCGGTGTATGAGAGCGCCTAGGAAGGAATCCAGATGCTTGAAATGTAAAATCAAGTGCCAAAATCAAACACTTTATAAATCATCTTACCGGTAATAAAAATAAGAACGTGATGATTGTTGGCTTTGCTCTGCTGCGCTGGTCAGTGATGTCCAGAGACATTAGACGAGATCTGTAATGACCGTTCTGGTGAGCTACCAATAAAAACTATTTTACCTGTGCCATTCAAAAACACAAAGACACAAACCTGCACTGACAACATTCTATTCATTAGCGGAGACTGCACATGAAAGGCTGAAATATTGTACATGATGGGCTAAAAATTGTTGCTCTGATAAAGCACGGACTTACCTGGACCTAAGCTTGATATGAAAAGCTAATATGAAAGTAGAATGCTGGCTGACCTTTCATTAGGGAAAACCTTAAACACTAGTGCAAGCTCACACGTGCTGTCAGAACTGCCCACAGAGTGCGTGTACATGGAGAGACCCAGCTGTGCATCCCTGGCATCTGGCTAGAGCTGACAGACTGACTGCCTGCGGCACTCCCAACCTTCTGTCCGTGTATTAACACAAACTGCCTTCCTCTACAGCTACACAACGTTGAGGTAAACTAAAACCCTTACTATGAAAATGTTAAAATACTCGTTCAAAACAAGCCAAATTGAGCCTAGCAAGAGAGAATTTAAAATGGCAGTTGGAGAAAAAACACTGCTATATATGTTACATTTCAGAAAGTTTTCAGCTTTGCCAGATTATGTAAATGTAATGTAATATAAGTATAACAAACAAGAAACACATGACTGATAGCATCTGAAAAAGCCAGACATAAACAATGGTTAGGTTGGATTGGCCAATTTAATACCAAACTAAAATGTACATTTCTATAAATTTACCCTAAATACGTCTTCTGTCTGAGTTTATCTGCTGAGTTTATCTGCTGAGTTTATCTGCTTATTTGAGTCTTTAATGGACAAGCCTTTCAAAGCAGCTCCAGTGGTTCAGTGTTCAAGTTCCAGGTGGAGCTTGCAACATGAATGTCAGGTGGTTTCCAAAAAAAAAATTCCCTGTATAAGGAAGGGCATCCGGCAAAAAACCTGTACCAAATGTAATATGCGGATCAGGACGATCTGCCGTGGCAACCCCTAATGGGACTAGCTGAAAAGAGGAACATCATTATTATAGTCGTCTTGGCAAAAAACGCACCCCATGTTTACAGCTATGGCACAGCGGTTACAGTACTGGACTTTGAACCAGAAGGTCCATGGTTCAAGTCCCAGCACTGCCAACCTGCACAGTTGTACAATTAACTCTTAATTGTTGGAATATTCGATCAGATGTAGGAATCTGCTAAATGTAAAAGTATTCGATCTTCTAAAGCATGCATCATAAATTGCTTCCTCTCATGACATGTGTGTATGATCACAGACATGGGTACATTTAGTTAGCTCAGGCCTTATTCCTATACACAGAAGTGTGTCGGAGTAAAAAATCTTGAAGTTTTTTGCGAGGTTTTTCCAGTTGACGATGGACTTGAACACACTAACCAAAAAGCCACAAAGAGCGAGCACGGTCGAAAAGCATGCACAGAAAGGCATTCATGAGAGCTGAACAGTGAAATGAGGGTGTAGATGGTATTTAAAAACCATACAACAGACAGCTTAGGTCTGCATTCGTCTCAATTCTCTGGACCACCCACATATCAACGTTTTCTCCTATTGGCTGGCATTTTGGTTCATCTCTTAAAACTATATACATTCAGAATCAATCCATATAATGATCTGCAAAGCTACAAACTGTCTGAAATACTTGTACCTTCAAGCTTTAAGGCTGGGATTTCTTTAAGTTTAAGACTTAGATTTAAGAATCGTTGAAGTGATCTTTTAAGTTTCAGTGGCTGAATGTTAATAAATAAACATCTGGTGATGATTCAGATGCCTGCACCTAGAAAATCGATTCACATCCCACAATATTTAGTATTGCTTTGTCTTGCACACACTACATTTTTATCTCCTGGTGTAATTAAAAAATGTGCAACTTTACAAAGCAAGCAACTCATTCATACAGCTCAGTTACCATGGACTGTTCTGTTCAAATCTAAACACTGGCTTTTCACCTGTAAGCAGCTTTAGCTACTTGTGTGCAAGTCCGCAGAGAAGATTAAACTCCGCTCTTTAACCTTATGTAAGTTAAGTCTCCGCCTTACAAGGATGTTGTGAAACATGATAGTACATGCAGCTGTAGTAAGCTGCAGCTCATCCACACACTCTGCAGAGGGTTATTAACCAGGCCAAAACATGCCCCGTTTGGGCACACGATAAACACTTAGGTGGTTTGTGTAAAGGTAAATAGCAACGGTTTTATTTATAAAACACTTAACTACAGCCATAGAGCTGCTTCAGATCCAGCCCTAGACTCTTAATGAGAGCCCAATAAGGTAAGACTCCACAGAATACTAGCCCTAAGACACTAAAAATGAGAAGTTATTAGAAAACAGAGGGTTTACAGTAAGAGAGACGACTTAAACACCGGTGCTCGAGCCCTCAGGGTTACAGTGGTGCTGGGAAGTTTGTGATCCCATCAAGATGTCTGCATAAATATGACCTAAACCATCATCAGATTTTCATCCAAATCCCAAAAGTAGATAAACAAATGGGAGACAAATATTATAATTGAGCGTTCATTTACTGAGGAAAATGATCCAATACTACATATGTGAGAGGAAAAAGTATGTGCACTAGGATAAGAAGTTAATCTGAAGATGGATCAAACAATGGACAACAAACAGGGACAAGTTGGCATCCTGTTGTATTTATTAGAGGTCTGATCTCCACAATACCTTTGCAGAAGCGTATCTTTCATGGACAAAGTTGATTTCTGAGGACCTCAAACTCCACAGTCAGACAGGTTGGGTACAACTGGATGAAATTCAAGACCACTTAACCTCCCCAAGACTGGTAGAGCAACCAAGGTATGTAACAGTGCATGTAGTCACAAAGAAACCCAGAGTAATTTCCAAGCAACTAAAGGACTCTCTCAAACTGCCTAATCTCTAGTCCATCATCATCAAGACAACACTGAACAACAACGATAAGTGTGGCAGGGCTGCAAGGTGAACGAAATCAAGGACACTGCTGCCCATATGGAGTTTGTTAAAAATCACACGGCTAGGCCAGAAACATTGGGGGGAAAAAAAAGTTTAAGAGAACATGGGTCATACAACCAGACAATAACCCCAAGCACACAAGTTGTTCTACCAAAGAATGGATAAAGGAGTATAACAGGTAATGTTTTGGAATATCCAAGTCAAAGTTAAGACCTTAATCCATACGAAATAAATTATTTAAAGCCGATATGCAGGACTCAACAGTTACCAGAAATGTTGGTTGCAGTTCTTGCTGCACGAGGGGGTCACACCAGATGTTGCAAGCAAAGGTTCACATACTTTTGCCACTCTCAGATATGTAATGCTGGATCATTTTCCTCAATAAATATTGGACCAAGTACACATTCGATTTTAGGACTTGTGTGAAAATCTGATGTTTGAGGTCACGTTTACGCCAAAATACACCAAATTCTGAAAAGTTCACCAATTCTCAAGCACCACAGTAAGAGGTGTGTGTAGCAGTTTAAGCACTCCGGTTACAAACGTTCATGTGAATTAAATCAATGAGGGAAGAAGTGATCCAGAGGGCAGAATCACCACAGGCAAATAGAAGAGCGGCAGTAAAGCAATAACAACCGCCCACACACTCACACACCCCTTTGGTGGTGTTTGGAGATTAAGTCCAGCCAAAATGCCATCCATCAAAAAGCAGGCTCACTACACGGAGGTCTCGCACCCCTCCGATTCACCTTGAAGCCCACAAATGACATACACAGTAAAGGCAGCAGTCAGTAGCGAATGAGGAACGGCTCACCCCCTCTCCGCCTCATCCATTGTATCTGGAGGCTCATTACACATTCGGATTTCGGCGCTGATGCAGGTGATATTTTTAACTCATCAAAGTCAATGTGACACTGAGCCACCGCTGCTAATGTCACATCAACACATGGAGACGCTCACGGCGAGAAGCAGCGAGCAAACGAAAGCTAAACAAATGTAGCCAGTGGAAGCCAGGGGCTTAATCAATAATCATTTTTATAATGATTATTTTACTCATAAATTTAATAATTCTCATGGATGTGTCTATACTGTAGCATTTCTAAAGCACACAATTTGCTGCTTAAATCAAGTCGAGTGGGCGGGGCTTCACAGACGGTGAAGAAGAGAGACTCTTCTGATGTAAAGGATCCTTACAAATAACCAAAAACAGGGAACATCTTCAGTTATGTTGTCATGGTTTAAAAACAGCATGTGTAACTGTTTACCTCTCAACGGCTGAAAATGCAACAAACAATCTTTATAATCGTGAATTGATTATTCTTTTACGAGTATGTACTGTGTTTCAGAGTCTCCACAAAGTCTTTCAATTCCGGGGTTGCCAGATATAGCGAGAAAAAAATACAGTGAGACAAAACATAGACACCACAAGCCTTGCACTCTACGTCATTGGAGAAGGTTTGCCATTGGTGAAATCGGTTGCCGTCAAAGAAAGCTCGACAACCGACGTATTTCACCATCTGACTAACTGCCAGCAGAAATAAATTAGGACAACAAACTTTGGAAGTCAGTTGTCCACAACAGGCTGAAACCTGCATAGGTACCAGCACTAAATACACACTCAGAAAACCTTAGTGGAGTCATTCTGCAAAAAAAAGTGCCTTGACAAGAAAAGCAACAGATGGCAAGATGTAACAAATGCCATCACTAATTACCTCAGGAAAGTCATGGTGCCAATTCAGGCGTTTGAGAGAGATGGGTTCAAACCACCTTGGAATACTTCAGACCCAAGATGTACAGTGCTAAGGTATCATCTAATTACTGTTATCGATAAAATCCCAGAATATCACACACTCCTAACCTGAGGTATGTAATGTTGAGCTGTGACCACTTTCACAAATTCATCATTTATATGACAAAAATGGAAGATTATTTTAATTTGCTGCTATTTTCAGATTGTTTCATATTTGCACTGATTTATATATCATACCTATGTGAATGCTGGTGTTTACAAATTAGAGTCCGAAAAATATTTAAAAATGTGATAAATTTCCTTTCAAGTAGCAATTAATTCATTGGACCAATTTTATGCTATACGGTTTTAAAAATACTTGTTTTTAATACTACTATATTGTAATTTTATTACCATGATATAAAATGTACTTTTACTGAGACGGAGGTTTCCGGCTATGCTGCCCACTCCCAATAGAACGGTGTTAATTTGTACGCTTTGCACTTAAAATGGCTCTGGGTTATACTTCTCACTTACAGAAGTTTAGAAGAACAGCCAGATGTTTGGAGTGTAGTCTCAGTCAAAGTATGTGCCACATTCTATCATAGTTCACACAACATTAAGCCATGAAATTGCATTTTAATAGACTGCTACCCTCAAGGCAAACGCAGTTAACAAGTACTGAAATCTTTTCAACCCCGTTTGATGCAACGTAGCCAAAGAACACACTAAACATGCCAATTTCTAATTTTGGGAAAACAAAGCTGTCCATATGCACACACACTGCAGCATCAGACTAGCTCTGGAGCATAAACGTTCCCCAGATACGACTTGCTCATGATAAGACATTTCTCGACACTGGTCAGAGATTTGTGGCTGGAGATCATTTTTTACGTCGCCGGAAAATCCAATCACATCTCAAACCACCAAGTACGCAGCAAGCAGAGGTGTGTTAATGTGAAATCAATTAGCGTTTACTTAAAACGAGAACTGAAAGCATGCAACCGAGAACTGAAAAGCAGGCATGCAACACAGCATGGTGACTGCAATGGCAAAACGTGCTTAGGCATACGCAAATGTAATATGTAGGCTAACCGTTTTAGTTATTTACAACCTTCAGGTTTCAGACTAAAAGGGAAACTTGTACTGGATTGTGAGCCAAGTTGGGGCATAAATCTGACATCTCCATACCCTGGTGTTTTTGAGGCTTTCACAGATGCTCACTACTGTAGATCAAGTCTTGGCTACAGACTGTATAACGCATTTATTGGTACAGACATATTTTACTGCCTGCTCCCAACATTATAGCTCAGCACATTCAATAAGGAGCAGTTGGGCTTGTGGAGAGCTGGAGAATGAAGCAGATTGCACATCTTATATTTAATGAAGGAAAGATGTTGTTCTGCAGTTAGATACAATCCAAACTGCAGGCTTCATTACCAGAGAACATGTGCCTGGAGGGGCGCAGTGAATAAAATCTCTTTGTGTTCTGTGACAGGACGAAGCTGTAAAAGGCCTTGGCTTATGCTGATGAAGTGAACCAGGAGAAAGACGCTGTTGGAATCCACTATACAAACAAGAAAGAATAAACCAACATGTGTAGTTAATTCAGAATAGCCACCATATAGCCCCCCGACACATACTTTTATTACCATTGGGAAACGAGCAGGGAACTCCTGCTGAAATGGCTGATTCTGATCTACTACCAGTAGCACCTGTTACTAGAGGTTATACTGTTACATTTCAATTTGATTAAAAATGGTGTTTGGTAGAGATGCACCGGTCGATCGGCAGGCCAAGTCTCATATGGCCGATTCTGTTCCCTCACATTTTGCCACAATAATATGACATTTAAAACAGCATCACCTCGCTGAATATGTGGAATTTGACAAAGCTAAAGCAAGCCAGCGCAGAGCCAGACACAGCTGCTGCTATGGTTCTTCAGCAGTGAAGAAGTTTCCTTTAAAAGAAAAGTGATCAAAACAAAAATGATCTGTATGCCATCATTTACAATTCTTGGACAGAAAAAAAAATCGAAATCAGACAAAATTGGAATCAGCCATCATATGTATTAAGAAAAATTAAATAAAATAAAAATTTTGATTCGAACCCCGAGCTTGCAATGTGTAGGTCAGGTGGTGTTGTAATGGGAAACTGTGATGGACTGGTACCTTGTCCAGGGTGTACCTCTGCCTGCACCCTGTGAATTTCTAGGTCTGGCACCAGTCACCCAACGGAATCAGCCAAGCTCCCCCTTGTAATGATAGCGTGTGCTTAAACTGGTATGAATTCCTCAAGTCTGTAAAGTCTGATCCTCCATGTTTTCCCTGCATGACTTCACATCTTGAGAGCATCTTGTCAGGGTTATGAATGCGTGCCTATCTCTGGCTTCAAGTCCCCATAAATCCTGACCCATAAATCTGACACACAGTTGAGTTGAGGCTCAGAGCATGACGTGCAGCGGCCTGGGTTTATGTATATATGGCCCTCCCTCTCCTTTGGAAAACAGAAGAAGCGATTTATGGGATAACTTCAGCTATGTTACCACAAAAAAGGTGCAAAAAATGGGACAAAATTAACTGGGAAAAAAAAAACCAAAACACAACAAACTTTGAGACATTCGAGTACCCGCCACCCAGAACTGTATAAACAGGTAAATGAAGCTAACGTTCCCTTAAGACTTCGAGGCTGGTTGTGCACGCAACAAACTTTAACAAGCTTAGCTTTCGTTTGATATGTTTCATGTTTATCACTGTTTAATGTTGATAAGCTTTATGTTCAGCCCATTATTATGTGTTTGGGCCACTTGAACTACAGTAACAATTTAACTGTGTTCTCATTCGTCTCGAGCTTTAATCAGTGACACAGCACCTCCTACAGCCCTCACAGGCTTCAATAGTGCTGCATTAGTCATTTCAGTAAACTAAGGGCCGAGCACATTAGCAGCGTGAAACCACTTTAAGCACCAGTTAATGCAACCATATTATTACAAACTGCACTGTTTAATTAGACAAACTGTAAAGTCATTTTTAATATTATGGCAAAATGATTTGGGGGGTGGGGGTGGGGGGTTGGGCTGTAGTGGCCATATTGCTTTCATATTTCAAGTCAGGCTGCCAACATCATTATCGCAATAACAATATTTATCACGATAAAATATCATCATATTGCCCACCCCTACACACTCAAGCTCAAGACATTTGGATTGCCTGGGTTTGTAACGTAAGATGAAAGGCAGACATTTATCAGTGTGGCTCGTGTTATTTATGATTGCCAGCAGAAGAAAATGATTCTGTATTAGCACTCATGCACCAAGACGCTTTATGTCTAGGGGCACAGAGAAGGAAGAGAGGTAACACTCCACTGAATGTGTGTGAGTGATGGCTGGTGCATCAGACAGGGCAGGGTTCACGGAAGAGCTGCTCTAATGGATCACACACACACACACACACACACACACACACACACACACACACACACACACACACACACACACACACACACACACACACACACGGGGGGGGGCTTTGGGAAAAAGAGAGAAGCCCTACACATCGCCATGGTAACCTCTACCCAGCTAACCCATACCTTAAAAAGAGAGCACACAGGAAATGAGAGGTGGTGGAAGGGAAGGACGGGGAGAAACATTATCTCTCTGAACACACACACACACACACACACACACACACAAAGCTAAAACACTCCAACTTGATTTCATAGGGTGCTCCCAGTGGACGGCTCAGCAGTCATTCAGTGTCAGTGTTGAGCCCTGTTGTTTCTCAGTACCTGCAATTCAATTTCTCAATACAATGCCTATAAACAGTTTGCACAGTGCATGCTAATTGGATTGAAGCAGAGCTGGCAATCGTGCTCAGGTTGTCCTTTGCAGTTAGGCTGTACAGCATCTAAAGTAACCTACTTTCAAATAAGCTTGGAAAGAAGCCTGCATTAGTACCAGAGATGTACACTCAGAGCTGACAATATGGCCAAAATCCTCAATCAGTAACAGAACTTTTTCGGTTCATCCAAAGGATAAAGAGTTACTTGGAAGGATCTTAATCGCATTTCTAACTATATATCTAGTTTATATTTGTAAACCTGTCAACATTCACATACAGCCTAACCGTTACAATATAAATCAGAAGAAACAAACATTTCTTAGGAATTCTCCCTCAAAATAGCAGCAAATTACAATAATCTTTCATTTTTGCCATATTAATGATGAACTTTGCTAAAGTGCTCACAGCTCAGCATTACATCTCTCCGATCAGGTTTCGATTCGCTTCTTTTTAATAGAAAGTCAGGGTTTTGTTGTTACAAATATACTAAACAATGATAGTCGTACATCCTAAGATCTGCTTGATATCTTTATAAGCAGTTGCTTTAGCAAAACATTCAACCGAACCTTTCTGAACGTGACGAGCTTTGTGCTTTGTTCTCTCTAGCTTTGCACGACAGATGCATTATTTACATTCACATTTATGTAAGACGCCCTTATCCAGAGCGACTTACAATTGATACAGTCTTACAATCTTAGCAGTTCTGTTTTAAGGGTCTTACTCAAGGACCCAACAGTGGCAGCTTGGCAGAGGTGGGATTTGATCCCAGGGCCTTCTGGTCCACAGTCCAGCGTTACGTTTACGTTTGCAGCATTTAGCAGACGCCCTTATCCAGAGCGACTTACAATTGGTACAATCTTACAATCCAAGCAATTGTGTTTTAAGGGTCTTGCTCAAGGACCCAACAGTGGCAGCTTGGCAGAGGTGGGATTTGAACCCTGGACCTTCTGGTCCATAGGCCAGTACCTTAAGCGCTAGGCTACCACAATATGAAAACCTATTTATTATATTTGAGTTTCCTCACATTAACAATTACCTGATGCTGCCCAATGCTTCAAATCTCTGTGTGGATTTATCTAGATGGAGCACAGAACCTATTACACAATCTGTCACTAGATGTCACTGTTGGTCTAGAACTGCAAATGGCTCTATGCACATGACAGCATCTCTGAAGTTTTTTTTTTTTTTAATAAAATCTTAATGTATTCAATTCACAGCTTGTATCATATCGAAACCCCTGTGCCGAAAAAAATAAATATTACTATGTGTAGTGACGCCCCAGTATAAAGAGATTGACCTGTGTTTATATAAAGTGCAGTCCTGGCTGTTTCACACTGCATTACACACCAGTCATGTTCATCTTGTATTCACACTAGCAAGTGCCAGACGGCTGATGATGCTGCAGTGTCTTGACACACACTTCAACAGACCACAGACTTGTTGTGGTGAGTACGAGTACTATATATGCTGTACCGTACTGCATTACAGATTATGCACGTACAGGCTCAAGCTGGAAGCAAATGACTGAAGCACTGATTCACTAATTTGCACGCTTACTACCGTTTACATGTATAGCGTAGGAGGCTTGGAATGCCACACCAGGCATACAGAGTAGCGTGCGTTTGTGTACACGCGCGTGTTTGTGCTTCTTGATGGTACGCAGCGGGCATACGGAGTGGATCCCCCCCACAGAGCTAACAGAGCAAGCCTTTGTGTGAGGATGAAAACACAGCCCTACAAGCCCCCGCCCGGCTCCTAAGACGCTTTCCCGCTCGCTCACTTTGCTTTCCTTTTGTCAACTTGCTTTAAACTCTCCTGCCTCTCTCACGCTCTTTATGTTAGCAACAAGCTACGAGCTTTCGGTTCGAATTCCACTGAGGATGGGTGGAGAAACATCCCAGAATCACATCACAGACGGAACAGTATTAAGTGATATAACATAAAATTTGCTAAAACATGATATTAAGCAGCTACTATTCACTCATGGCTTAATATTAGGTTACAGGGTACTGCTGCCAGTCTGGGAGGACGAGAGCTAGATCATACAAAGCGAGCAAATCAGCATGCTTAGACAAAAGCTCGGACGCATCCAAGACCGGCTGGTTTCACATTATTGGTTAAGACAAGAATGTCATTCCTAACATCTTAATCCCAGTTAAAAGCAGCAAGTTGCAATGCTGGAAACGAAGTTCTCAGCTTGTTATAAATGCCCTCACCTTGACAGACTTTGCTTTCAGAATAAACACTTTACTAGAGTGATCACAGAGCTATGCTGCAGTCTTGATGTCAGTATAAAATACTATATAAAGTACTAGTAGTGACGTTTTAGGCCAGCTTAAGTTACTTCACCTGTGGTATTTTTGGAGTGTGGAAAGGAAGTAAAGAAGAGAGTACAGGCAGGATGGAGTGGGTGGAGAAGAGTGTCAGGAGTGCTGTGTGACAAAAGGGTTGCAGCAAAAGTGAAAGGAAAGATTTATAAGAGAGTAGTGAGGACCAGCTTGTTGTATGGCTTAGGAGAGACAGTGGCACTGACAAAGAGAGACAGGAAGCAGAGCTGGAGGTGGCAGAGAAACTTAAGATGTTAGAGGTTCTCTTTAGGAGTGTCTAGGGTGGACAGGATTAAGGAATGAGATCATCAGAGGGACAGCACAGGTTGGAAAATTGGGAGACAAAATTTGAGAGGGAAGACTGAGATGGTTTGGACATGTGCAGAGGAGGGATAGTGGATATATTGGTAGGAGGATGTTGGAGATGGAGCTGCCAGGCAAGAGACGGAGAGGAAGACCAAAGAGGAGTTATTTGGTTGTGGTGAATGAAGATATCCAGGGAGTTGGGGTGAGAGTAGAGGACGTGGAGGACGGGGTGAGGTGGAAACGTTTAACTCGCTGTGGTGACCCCTGATAAAGGGAGAAGCCGAAAGAAGAAGAAGATTCAGCAACTTGGCAATCTTGCAGGATTGAAACTTTTCGTTGCATTTTCCCCCCCACTATTTTTGAATAGCTGTACATTTGAATTGTGCAAGATCGCCAAGTTGCTGAATATTGGTTTTAAAAAAAATAAAAACACAGGTGAAGTAACTTCACCTGGCCTAAAACGTCACTAATAGTACTTTATTTAGTATGTTATATTGACATCAAAACTGCAGCTTAGCTCTGTGATCACTCTAGTAAAGTGTTTATTCTGAAAGCAAAGTCTGTGAGAATCAATAACAAAAGACGTGTGTGTGTGTGTGTGTGTGTGTGTATACTTAAAGTCAGGGAAGCTTCTATCCTCATAATAGTAGTGTGTGTTCCTGTAAATGCAAGACAACGGATGGAAAAATCAAACAGCCAGGCAACATGATTCACTGCTGGTGCACAAAATGTGTCTATAAAGCTCAGGGCAAAAAATAAACACATTTTTCAAGGATGAGTGTATTCTTACTGCTAGACTGTATGTGTTGGGGGACTTCATTCTATTTCTCAAGGATTCTCTCTCTCTCTCTCTCTCTCTCTCTCTCTCTCTCTCTCTCTCTCTCTCTCTCTCTCTCACGAACACACACACACCTTTGAAGGGAACAGATGGCTTCGTTTAACACCTACAGAAAAGGTGACACCTCAAAACAACACACTCCAAGCTCACAGTCCTGTGTGCGCGTGTCTGCGCGTGTAAAGTTTATACATCAGTCAGCGCGTTTACATGCACTTAATAATCCGATCATAGTCGGATTTCTGTAGTTATCGGACTATCAAGTGGTCGTGTATACAGCATACTCCAATCTGGAAATCAGACCTTGAAATCCAATAGAGAGAGCTGGATTTTACTCCAGTGACCGGATTACTCGTAGCATGTATACCAGCTAGCAGGGAAAAAAAAAAAAACATGGTTGCCAGGTCAGCTTATTCTAACAGGTTCAACTTCTTTAGGCAGTATTTGCACAGGCCAGGTGGTGACATTCTTTGTGTGATCTGGCAACCTTCGAACAGTTTGTGGAGACTCTGAATTTGATTATTTAACATTAAAAATTGAAGTTTACGTCACATCTTTGTGAGATTATTGGCTGGTTGCAAAGAAGAAATCTGATTACTGCCCGAGTCCTGTAAACCCGAGGTTTTCCCATTATCTTATTACTCAAGTGCATGTATAGTCCTTGTTCGGATTAACTGACAAAATCTGATTTTCTGCTATTCTCGGATTTTAATTGCATGTAAACTCACTCATCATGAGGATCAACTGTTCCCACAAGGATAGAATGATCTGCACTTTTTACCTTGTAAGGACATTTTGCTGCTTCCCATAAGGAATTTCTTTTAAAGAAAACACTTATTTATTAAACCAAAAGTTCTCCTTTGGGAAACAGTCAGCATGGGTAGAGGTGTAGCTACAGTAATCATTATGGAAAGTTCCCAGAACACGTCAACAACTGTGTGTGGTTCTCCAGTTTCTCATCTCCGAGTGCTCACTCACACTTCACCACCTCTTCCATCGTGGCTTTCTCCCCGTCTTCATCTCTCACTCCGTCTCTCTCGTCTAAACCAACCTGTTTGCTTTCCGAGCACGCTCTTGGTAATAGCCCGGCGATAAACGCCATGGTAACGGCACTTTCCGTGCACGTGGAAGAAACGAGGGAGGCACGCGCCAAAAACGCAAACGCTGGCTGCTACCAGCAAGCACCCCAACGCGTGCTTTATTAATCCTCACAAGATCCAGAACTAAGAAGGAATCCTGGGAAAATTCAACCTCAGAAGAGACGTCAAGCCTGATTTTCCAATCGTCACAAAATTCTGTGGAGATGCGCGACTGTCTGGGCTGGGGGGGTAAGGTGTACTTTAGTGTTTTTGTTTTATACACAGACTTGCCATAGAAAAGGTATTCGGGATGCCTGGTGGGGCAGCAGTCTCACTTGCTAGCCCACCACTTTTGGGACCAGTGTTAAACCAGCCAAAGTACCAGCACAAAAACTCACTCAGCAAACCTTGGCAGAATCAATCTGCAAATCAGTGCCTCACAACAAGGAAAGCAAAAGATGGCAAGACCAATAACCAATGCCGTGCTTCACCAATTATATTGTGAAAGACAACTTTTGACCTTCCTAAAATACTTTGGTCTGTTGTCCTACAAGAGAGGAAAAGACACAGAGTCAGTTTTATACCATCATTAAAAGGGGCATATCGCTCTCTCTCACGTTCACCCCTAGGTATCTCCGACCATGCACTGATCCAGATGGTGCCCACATTCAAACAACAGCTGAAGAAAGTCAAACCAGGACTACAATCAGAAGATGGGACACCTGAGGCAGTGGAGATGCTTCAAGACTCTTTTACCATCACAAACCGAGAATCTCTTCAACCTGGCCACAATTATATAGACTCGTTTTCGGACACGTGCATCGTCACTATAACCGTGGTGCAATTCAGCAACAACAAGCCTGGGCTGCTAACACACCATTAAAAAAACACTCTCACAGGGAAGGAGACATGGGGAAGGATCATGCTGCCAAATAGACGCCTAGTACAGCAATCAGACATGCAAACGCCACGTTTAACAACAAGACTAAAACTGTGCTAATCAACACTAATCAAAACATCACAGGATATATAAGGTGGAACTGGCACCCCACACCATGTGATGCTGCCAATGAGCTTAACTCCTTTTATTCAATGACAGTAAATTAATTCAAGCTCGTGTGTAAATGCTATACCTTCTGCACCAAACACGATTTTTCATTTTATTTGCGAATTTTACCAGCAAAAACTCACTATCGCTTCTGGTATTGGCATAGCAACAACCAAGATGGCTTAGTGTACACGTGCACGAGCTTGCACATGCTGTTTCTAATAAAGGTACCTAAATGTTTATATGTTCCTTTATTTATGTAACTTCAAATCAGCCTCAATGGATAATTGCGACAGCAGCAAGGCCACAATGATATTAAAAGTGCATAATGAAATGAACAGGCAAGCTTTATTACAGAGGAATTGTTCTGGTAATCACAGTTGTGTTTTTTGTTATTATTAAATTACTTAAAATTAATAAATGCTTTCTGCTAAAGCTTGTACTGCTCACTTGAATGACTGTGTAGTGCTTATTAAAGAAATATGTAACATGAGCAAGCAAAAATGAGATTAATGTAACGAAATATTGGAATCATTTCACAGCACTGGTATATAATGTGACTAATGCACAAACAAACCATATCAAAAACAAAGAAACAAAAAAAGCAGGCAACAAAATAAAAACAAAAATAAATACATACATAAATCCCTTTTGCATCCATTGTGTATGGTTTTGATGCGGGGGATGACAGAAATAAACAAATAAATAAAACCAACCCCAAATACTCTGCATTCGTTGCGCAACAGCCTTAAGACCCATGTCTAGACATCTCCAGGACATTCTGGGCCAAAGCACCTGAAATCAGCAGCAACAGATGGAATTTCTCCTGCCACACTAACACAGTGCTAAGCAACTTCACCAACATCATTAACTGCTCAAATTCTCAATCACGTTCTCAAGAAAGACAACACATGCACACACAGCAACTACAGACTACCGTATTTTTCGGACCATAAGGCGCACTTAAAATCCTTTAATTTTCTCAAAAATCGACAGTGCGCCTTTAAATGCGGTGCGTCTAATGTATGAATTAATTCTGGTTATGCTTTCTGACCTAGAACCGATTGTAGATGGTACACGGCGCTCATAAATCTGTCAAAATGTTTTAGCACGGCGTTGGTAAGTTACGAAGCTTACGGCCACCGTAGTGCGCAGCATAGTGGAGTAATACGGTATGTGCTTCAGCATTAGGGTACCTGCATTCATTCATTCATTTTCGAAGCGGATTTCAAACACAACGCTATCAGTCACGCAGTACAACATGGACATAGAGCAGCTGTGAGAGAATTCAACATTAACGAATCAATGGTACGGAAGTGGAGGAAGCTTGGTATACCCGGTGTTGGGGTGGGAGGGCCCGGGTTGGGGGGGGAAGTGGAGGGACCTGGCTAGGTGGGGCTAGGGGGGTTTTTTGGTTTGATCGTGGCGGGGGTTTTTGGGGGGGGGGGGGGGGGTTGGGGTTGTTGGGGGGGGGTGGATGTTGTGTGGGGGGGATTTTTTCGTGAGGGGGGGGGAGAGGGAGAGAGGGGAGAGGGGTTTCCTTGCGGGGGGTTTTTGGGGGGAGGGGGGAGGGGTTGATGGAGAGGGGGGGAAGGGGTTGGTGGGGGGGGGCTTTGTAGAACCCCGAGGGGGTATGTGGGGGGAGGGGGTTTTTTTGTTTGCCCCCTTACGACGAATGGGGATTGGCGGTACGTGGTTTGTTGGAGATGATTGTGAGTTGTTTTGTGGGGTTTCGGGTTTGATAGCAGGGGGGGTGGTATTTTGTTGATTTGTTTTTGTTGTGGGATGGTAGGGAGGGAGTAGCGTGGTTGATTCGGGTGGGGAGGGAGGAAGTGGACGTTGGGGATGGACGGACTTGATGGAGATGGCAGCGGGGGGAGGTGGCTTGGAGGGGGGTGGGTATGGTTTATTTCTGGCTGTGGGTTGGGGTTTGGGGGTTTGGTAGTGGTAGGGGTGTTGGGGAGAGGAGTGAGGGAGGTGGCGGTATGGGGGGGGGGGTGGGGGGGGTGTTGGGGGCGGGCGATGGATGGGAGGGGGGGGAGGGGGGGGTATTCGGACCGGGGATGGGTGGGGAGAGGGCCGGAGTGGAGGGGGGTGGGTTGCTTGGGAGGATTTTTTTTTTTTTAGTTTTTCGTTTTATTATTACTTTATTTTTTTTTTTTTTTTATTTTTCTTCCTGTTTTTTGTAGTGCGCAGCATAGTGGAGTAATACGGTATGTGCTTCAGCATTAGGGTACCTGCATTCATTCATTCATTTTCGAAGCGGATTTCAAACACAACGCTATCAGTCACGCAGTACAACATGGACATAGAGCAGCTGTGAGAGAATTCAACATTAACGAATCAATGGTACGGAAGTGGAGGAAGCAAGAAGACGCCCTGCGCCATTTAAAATACGGTACAGGTAAAATACCTGGAAAATACAGTACTTGAGTTATTACATTAGTGGTGATGAAACTCTGAGTGCGTCGCCCTATTCTACATAACGTCCACCACCAACCTCCTCCAGGATCTACAGTTCAGCTACAGAGCAGATCATTCCGAAGATGAAGTACTAAACCTGGGTCTTCATTAGGTCCTTGATCACATGGACAGTCCTGCCAACTAAGCCAGGATCCTGGTTCAGTTCTGAAGGATTTAGAAGGGCTCTGGAGCCAGCTGGTTCAACATCATTCTGTCTATTGGTGAATGGTTTACTCAACTCCTAGCACACTGGATTGTCTGCTCTACTATCTAAACACAAATGAGAGAAGTTCCAGTGTCAAAACTGATTAAGTTTGCTAATGACACCAACCTGACAGGTCTCATCAGTAACAATGAGGAATCTGCTTACAAGAATGAGATCTCTCTCAACGGCTCTGAGGGACTTCGAACAAATTGGAGCTAAATGCACAAAAACAGTAAAGATGAGGATGGACTTTCCAAAGATAACACACTCTTTCCAACATCTTACCATAAATAACAACCATGAAGGAGGACAAGTCATTTCAAGTACTGGCCAAGATTCATTCATTAATTCATTTTCTTAACCACTTAATCCCGATCAGGGTCCAAGGTAAGGCGCCTAGCCGGCGCCAGAGGGCACAACAGTCCTAGACAGGGCGCCGATCCATCGTGGGGCACACACTCACACACTAATGGCACTTTAGAAATACCAATTAACCTAAAACATGTCTTTGGGCTGCGGGAGTACACCCACACAGTCCATTTGGGATTGAACCCAGGATCTCAGTGTGAGGTAAGCCACGTTGCCACCCTTACCGGGCAACTCCATCTCCAATAACCTTACATGGGATGACTCAAACACTCTCATCAAAAGGAAAAATAAGAATTAGGACATTTCCCAACCCTTTCTGAGAAATCTGACTTCTCCCATCACAGAGTGGTTGGTTCTGCCTCTGAACACATAACACACAGACTGTGGAGAACTGGATGGCAGGGGATTGACCGGCAAGAAACTCCACTACACTGTGCACATTGTCAGACAACACAAGCAGCCCACCATTTATTGAAAAAGCTCCCTTTTTTCCATTTCTGACAAACTCTACACTCAAAAACCTGATATTTAAAAGACCTAAAGGTTCATTTCAGAGGCACAGAGGGCTGACTGAGCAGTGGAGGAGGTAGTGATTTGGCTGAGTACTATGTTTAAGACATTGTTCCTCTGATCGGCAGTAACACCGGACTTCGCATACACTGCAGGAAGAAAACACACACACACACACACACACACACACACACACACAACCCTACCCTTCCTGTGAACTCTCCATCTTATTCCGGATAAGCTTCTATACACTGAACGAGACAAACACTGCTGACAAAGTCCCCCCCACACACACGATTCCAAATAAAGCAGACGCTCTTCAATACATCCCGGTCCTGACCGACGCGGATGCTAAGGCCCCGTCACGTATGCATTATATACGCTGCACAATAGGTGGAAAGACTGCAGCCATGACTTCACACACAGCTGCTGTGAAGCAGGTAAAGAATGACTCTCTTATGAATGGTTATGGCTGCCTGCATGTCATGCAACACGTTCACTACCAATAAACAATCTACTGGATGGCACAGACAAGTGGGCATAGTTTATTTATTAGCAACACAAAGCTTAGTATATTCATTCATGGCTGCACCGGCTTAACTCGAGTCAGGGTCACGGGGAGCCGAGGGATTACCGGCAGCACAGAGCGCAAGGTGGGAACCAAGTGTAGACAGGCCACCAATGCACCCACACACCTTAGAGCAGGCGTGTCCAAAGGCCCTAGCGCCAAATGCAACCCGTGGACAGATTTTAATTGGCCTGTGACATCACTTTTAAGAACACAATATTAGTGACTTGCGGGCACATTGCAATCTCTCCTTTCACCATACAGTAACACTTGAGGCCCGGACCCAGCAATTGAATAGATATTCATTGTTCTCCATATTTGTGTTTTTCATATCGTGAATTCAATATTTCGAAAATTCTATGAATAATATCTTCGTAAAGAGACACCGTCCCTTGGGTATTTTGATGCTGTCCAATCTAGGCCCCCTTTAAAAAAAGTTTGGACACTCTTTAGAGACACCAACTGACCTAATGCATGTCGTTGGAATGTAGGAGGAAACTAGAGTACCAGGACAAAACCCGTGCAGACACAAGCAGAGCATGGAACACTCACAAAGACGGGAGTCCGAGCCAGGAATCGAACCGGGCATCTCTGAAACTGTGAGGAATCAGCACCAGCATGCCACATGCAAAAAGCGACAAGGATTAGTAGCTGAATGATGTAAGCAAACCATAAAACTCAAGAAATTTGATTAAAAAAATAATAATTTGTATTCCACCTCCACAGACCCTGTTTTTAAAGACTGATGGTAGAAGTATAGCAGAAATTTCATTGCAATACAGATTGTAACAGTTTGAGAGTGAGTGTATACATTTGGAAATGCACCAAAACTTTAGCCTACAGAGATAAAAGACTGAGAAAAGGTGTGTGTGTGTGTGTGTGTGGTGTCAGTCAGTCAGTCAGACTGGCCCAGAGAGAGAGAAGACGAACACGGACAGCAAACAAAAACTTCAAAGCACGCCTATGGTGTTTAAATAGCATCCTATACTTGAGCTTGTTTCACTGGCCCATGCTCGGAAATGCTTTTTATTTTTGTCCGTTCTCGCCCTCTCCATTAAAGGTACCATTTAATGCACAGCACACAGCTTCACCTCCACTGCTTCAAGCAAAGAGATTAAAGAACAGAGGATGTGATTAAGCAATTGTAAGACAGGTGAGAAGAATCAATACACTGGCAAAAAGGATTGCTGGCAGCATAGGACTAAGACAGGTGCAAGTGAGGCAAGAACGCTTTACAAATAGTTTATTAGTAATACCACACACAATACCACACACGCACACTTTTATACAGATAGAGGCAAGTACAGTGAGGCTGAACATAATTTCATCCTTCTAATGAATCTTTATTTGTAAGATCTAAGACCTTAATAACCTCCTTTCTACTGAGGCTAAAAATCTTACAGCAGCTAGGATGCAAACAGCACAAGTCTTGTTCTTCCCTACCAGCCTTGAAGGATCACAGTATTGCATGGGTTAGTGCTTGGCACCCTGTTGCACCTCATTTCACCCGCACCAGCAGCTGCACCAGCTAAACTGCAAGCGTGCAGAACTTGGCAGAATAAACAACGCTTTCCTACCCCAAATGCATCTATAGAGCCTGTAGAAATCTCGTGTGTACATCTTGCAGCTTTAGTTGCATTTACAGATGAATGCGGCAGTAGTAATGGAGGACGCCTTACCCTGGACAGAGTTTAGTAAAACTGGAATAGTTCGAATGTAGATACCTTAGTGAGGAACTGAAATCAATTCTTGGCTGAATTGATGCAGAATTTTTAATACACCGAGCCAAAACACTTACTGAAAGGTTTGATTGAAGCCAGGTTCAAGTCTCGCCACATGTAGGCACAACTGGCCGAGTCTGAGAGAGTAGAGTATGGTCGGGGGATTATCTCCTGGCATGGCAACAGTGACCGCTTCTCATACCCAAATGTACACTTGAGCCTTGCCCTGCGTTCTTTGGGGGTAGGTGTGCAGCCCCCATAGCTCCGACCAGGAAAAGCAGGGTTGAAACATGAATGAGTGAATGAATAAATGAATGAATGTGTGTGCGAGAGTTGTGGCTTGAGAGACATTTGCTTTGGGACTGCACACAATAAGGCAACTTCCTGCATCACATGAACGCCCCAAAGCCTGCCCTTCCTGTTCAGTGTATCAGTCAGTCGAAGTGTTTTAATGGATTGTCTCTCGACATGCCGTTTCCTACTTTGTGGTTAACACATAACCTGATTTTCAATCTGCTGCCCTGCCTTTGCTGCCTGCTCAACATGCCCTGTATGAGCAGAACGATTCTGCTGACTTCATTTCCTGTCATGACCTTTCAGCACAGTTTAGGATGAAACTGCACACAAGATAAACACAGGTTTATCTGTAGCACAATCGGCTGAGCAGCATTTGACTTGTAACGTAACCCTGTCATCGGATTCAACACCACATTCAGCGTCAGCAAAGTTTTAGCACACTTGATAGAACATGAATTATTCAACACACAAGCACTTCCTTACTGAACTTCTTGCTTCTATGGTGAAACCGCAGCTGGGGTAAAGCTCGGTGTTACTCTATAGTAAACTAAAATGAATCGACCGGTTACAGGTCTCAAAAGCATCTTTAATCATGACAGAATCTAATTACAGAGATTCCATCTATTTATTTGCTTGATCCACAAAGAATCAAGCAAAGTTGAATCAAATGGATTGAAATATACATTTACAGGCTTTGGCAGTAAATCACAGTGACTTGCATCTGAAGAAATCCCACTTCCACCAGGCTGCCACTGTTGGGTCCTTGAGCAAGACCCTTAACCCACAATGTCTTGGATTGTAATAACTGTAATTGCAGATTGTAAGATTGGGGCATTTGTAAGTCGCTCTGGATTAAGGGTGTCTGCTAAAGCTGTAGATGTAGATGTAGATGTAAAAATCAAAGCATAGAACGGCTAGGGAACTCACTCAGTTAGTGGCCCAACAGCGACAGACTGGCAGTGCTGGGACTCGAACCACAGCTTGAAGAAGTTGGTGAATAGTTCAGTACCTTAATCCCTGAGCCACCACTGCTACCCTACACATTACATAGAGCTTCCTCAAGAATGACTAGTCATTCAAACAACAGTCCAGCTTCCTGGCGAACCCAAGTACATGTCACAGACGCAAGGTTAGCATACCACGTAGTTACGCATCTAGGGCCCAAAAGTGAACAAGAACTTCAAAAAAACAAGCTAAGTAAAAACTGGGACTGTGGTAGCCTAGCGGGTAAGGTACTGGACTATGGACCAGAAGGTTCAGGGTTCAAATCCCATCTCTGCCAAGCTGCCACTGTTGGGCCCTTAACCTATGATTGCTTGGATTGTAAGACTGTATCATTTGTAAGTCGCTCTGGATAAGGGTGTCTGCTAAATGCGGCAGCACAGCGATGCAGTGGTTAGCATTGTTGCCTCACAGCTCTGAGATCCCTGGTCCGATCCCGACCCTGGGCTCCGCTTACATGGAGTTTGCATGTCCTCCAGTGTCTGTGTGGATTGACTCCGGGTACTTCGGTTTCCTCCCACAATCCAAATCTGCTTAGATATTTCATTTTATATCATTTAATAAATCTAAAAAAAAACACAACAGCGATTACCATAACGCACAAGCTGTTACTTTGTGTGCCCGATGTTAACCTGCAGAGCTACTCTTGGCCATCTTGGTTGTTGCCATGCCAACACCTGAAGCAATGGTGATCGGTCAGCGAGTTTGTCGCTAGCAAAAGTTAGCAAAAATTGAAGAGGGTGAATAAAAGAACGCTGCGTATCGCTTCATTTGGTGTAAAGGAGCTCAAATTCCTTTACTGTCGTCCAAATGAATTGCATGAAAAACGTTGAGTCCGGAACTTAGAAAGTTTCCCAACAGGAACTGAAAAAGTATCATTTTGGTATCGCTATAATAATAAGCCATAACTCGAATGTTAAGTCATCCCCCCCAAGATACATCGAATTCATTTATTTTAATTGGTAATCTTTTTTTTAAGACACATTTTGTCTTTCTGACAGCTTGAGAACTCGTACCCACCCAAACCCTGTCTGTAGCTATATTTATCTGAAATGAGGGACATTCATGCTCCAAGCTTTTAAGTTGTGAAAGAAAACCTTTGCAGTCAGAGGGAACACCCATGTCTGCTGTTTGTTGAATCATTTCTTAAAAAAAAAAAAAAAAAAAAAAAAAAAAAGTCCCTATAAAGGGCTTTTCAAAATGACCGAGGTGACTGTAGGGAAGATGTTGCAAGCTACAAGCAAATACATAAACATTACACTTTGTAGATAAACTGAACACTGACAAGGCTCAATTACCTTGGTGTTGGCAAGAGAAAGGTCTGACTATTTAATTACGTTTTAATTTACGACCCCAAATTACGTAAGTGAGTTCCTACAGCCCATCCTACTATGGTGGAGACAGCTGTATGGAGCAGGGAGTAGGTCACGGTCTATCTAGATTTATGACCACGGCCAAATTTATGACCAAAACTACTGCTGGAGCTTCAGCCAAACAGAGCTCTAATGTTCCTGTAATGTTTATAGAGAATAAGAATATAAAAGGATCAGTCCATTACACCAGATAAACATTCAATCTGGACTCGGCACAGAGCAACATGTGGATTTGCAAATTATAAATCTCACAACTGTCAAGAAATGACATCACTGGCAATAACACCATCTTCTTTCATACAAACAGCACATCTACATGCTGGTCTCTAATACAAGAACATCAAAAATCAAATCTGTAACGCTTTAAGATTAATCTTTCATTAAACACACAGACAATAACAGTAACCACGGATAAGCCTGCAGCTTCAGGCGGTCTACGTAGCTTGGAGAACAAGTCAAGAGCTTCAAAAGGGCTTACAACAGCCAATTAAATAATACTGATGAACACAAACAAAAATGTTCCTCCATAAAGACCTGAGTAGAGCAATTCCCCTTATCAGGATCACAGACAAGCAGGGCAGAAGAGAAATTCATCAAAGAAAGACTAATTGAAAATTTATCTGGTCCCAAGTTTGTACTTTCAGTTAAACTCCACAGAAATGGAAGACGACGTGATGCACTTTATTCCTACATTCATCAGGTATCTATGGGTATTTATTAATTTAACACCACATCAGCATCAAATGCATTCACGACACCATTAAGTTATTCTGACACTAGTCAAACAAATGAGCACGGGGGAAAACTGGAGTGACCAGTTAACCGAATATGTAAGGAAAGCCTAATACACAAAGTAAACCCATATGGACACAGGGAGGACCTGCAAACCACACAGTAGAGAGAGACCAATTTGATGCCATTTGGGATAATCGGAATCGCCTGATATCTGAGCTCACGAGTCCAATATTGAAAAATAGTAGAGGGAAATGCAGAGAACCTTATTTTCTCGGCTCACAAGCTATGGCTACTGAGTGACTAAAAACAAAAGGATGCTGAGAGAACATTCAGTGAGTTTGGGGGCCATTTATGAGAAGATGAAAACCTGGTTTCCTGCATTACAACTTGCTGCTCTTAAGTGTTACTGGGATTAAAAACAAAAAGATGCTGCTACCATGTGCATTACTCGAACAGTTTATTTTTTGCAGGTGTTACCTTTTTGTTTTTTGTTCAGAGATGCTATCTGGTAAGAAATGCTGTTGTTAAGTGCAATAACGGTTATTTTTTATTTGATTAATTATTTTTCGTTAGGTTAGATCAAAACTAATCATATATACACAATTAATCTACTGCATTACCTTAGGACTGTGGGAGGAAACCAAAGCATTGGCCATTAAAAACCCCCTATAGGTTGACCATAGGATTGAACTGGTCCCATGCGTCAACTGTCCTAACCACTTGTGATGATTCCATTTCCAACCGAGTACTTTCTGGGCATGTGCATTTGTGCCATGATGCACACATTAAGTAATTCAAACAAACACATCAGATGCTTTAAACTTTAAAAAACGAAGATCACGAGCAGAATGGAGGCTGAAAAGTTCAGCAATGACCTGTTCCAACAAGCGCTGAAGCAGATAGGGACAGGATTCTCACAATAACGTGTGCAGCAAAGTAGAAGGACGGAAGTTTCCTCTTTAATACATACATTTGAAGAACGTTCTGCTCAATCTGTCAACACTTTCAAAACCTGAATAACACGCCACACCATCGTTAGCTAACCATTCCAGATCCACACATTCTACTCAGCGAAAGGGTCACATTTACCCTCATTGGCGGGTCCATGCATGCGGTTAGCTTCAGATAGACAGATAGTGTTTAAAAAAAAACTGCAACCAAAACCTCATTTCCTAAACAGAGCTACAAGGAAGTTCCCGGACAGATCTAGTGGAGAGGTCTGATGTGAGAACAGCATAGGAGGGTCACACTGGGGATTTCTGCACACTTAACATCCTGCCACAGCATCTGACCCGCTCCTGTTTCACAGGCCCCGAGTTCACATGCGCTCTCTCACACACACACACACACACACACACACACACACACACACACACACACACACACACACACACACACACACACACACTTCCCTAAAACCGTCCAACACTTACATTCCATAAAACTACTACTACACGACGTATTGCAGCATTTTCCTAACCTGTCCCTTGGGATCACCAGACCATCTACATGTTTACTCTGTCCCTGTTGAGGACGTGCCCAAATTGAGCGGTCAAAACAGAATAAACAGACATTCCAAAGACAGACATGCAGATAAACAGATGAATACACAGACGTAAATAAAAACATGGACAGGGACAGCAATACAGACATACAGACAGACGGAGCGATGTACAGTTTGTGCAGTTTGTGTTCTCTACTTACATACCTGCCAACCTGTCAATCAATCTGCCTTTGCCCCAGTCTACTCGCTCACCTATGAATCCATTTATCCGTCATGCTCTGGTTTGAACGCGTGTGTGCGCGCATCCATTTATAAAGCTAAAGAATGCAAAAATTTCTGCACAGGCCCATTCTTGAGTCTGCGAGTAAAAAGAAACCGCCACTCAAATTCAACATATTAAAGTTGTAACAAAGAACCGTGAGAGAAGGGGACACATTTTACAAATCAATGTCAAAAGAGGTTTCAATTTCAAACGTCATGCATTCAAACTCGCAGGGTTATTATCATTACTGGAATTACAGCTTGTTTGTTTGTTTATTTCACGCTACATTCAGCATCAACGGCTACTGTATGACAATGTTATCGAAACCAGGGGTGGGGATCGGAAGGGACTACATGGTACGATACGCATCACAATACATGGGTCACAGGAATAATATCACGACAAATATAAAAACAACTGAAATACAAGTTTTAGTGTACAAGGAGTTTTAATACATCACATCACATCAATAATTCAGCAGACAAAGAGTCAAAACACTACAGGAGCAGAGATTGTGGTTTACACACCATTTAAAAGGTGTTTTTTTCTCCCTTCCAAAAACAAAAAAAAAAGATATTTTGAGCTGAAAATTGACAAAAAGAAATATATATTGCTGTATTGATTTTTTTAGCACAGCCCTAATTGAAACTAGTCATACATACTCAGATCAGGGCAATTTAACATCGGACGGAGTACTTATAGCATGTATACCAGTTAGCAAAGCACAATCCGATTGGCTAGTGGAAAAAAAACATGGTTGCCAGGTGGTATGAGATATGGGCTTAATTACACAACCAGGTGGGGGATTACATCTGGGATCTGGCAACCCTGAAATGAAACACAGACCCTGCTTAACGGCTATCGGACACTTTGACTCTGAATATTAAGAACTGAAGTTACGTCACAGTTATGAGATCATTGGCTGGTTGCAAACAAGTAACATAAATGCATGTCTTTTGACAGAGGGAGGAAACTGGAGTACCCGGAGTAAACCCATGCAGACACGGGGAGGTCATGCAAACTCCATACAGGCAACTTACCAAGAACTCTCAGAACCCTGACGGGGATTAAACGCTTCTCCAAAGACTTGACAGCGCTCTCCATTCAATGAACTCAAAAGTTAGGAATCCCTTATTTTGTAGGTGTGTGTAGAAAGCTGATTGCGCAATCATTCCCGGCACAACTCAATGTTTTTCTGCATTCAAATCTACAATTTTCTCACTGTATTCAACAAAAGTTCAAATTTATCAACGGAACCAACTCGTGACCAAACCAGCAACGTACAAGCATCTGATCCCGAAACCTACAGTCACAGCGAACACTTTCCAGTCATGTGAGCGTTTGTGTGTGTGCGTGCGTGTTCACAAAGGGGGCCAAATAAATTCAGCCCACATTACAAGCACAGGCCACGATGTTCTCTCAGTCCCATATGTTATCTGGATTTAATGCCCGTATGGAGAGAATGATCTTGCTGAAGCTCGTTGGACCGCCGCATCTATTGTCTATTGTTTCTGTCAGCATTTCATACAAAAACACAACACACACGTCGCACTGCATGCCAGTCTGAGCAGGCAGGATATGAGACGCTGATCCACAGGTGCAGTCACAAATGCGGCATTCAGACAACATGCACATCCTTTCTCAGGACTGGGAGTGCGTTTCATGCATACAGAGCATTCACACGCTCACACCAGCAGAGAGCAGCCTGAGCACTTCAGCGGACAAAAGCTAATGATTAACGCATTCTCTCATACACACACTTTTCCAACCAGTATGATCTGGAGAACCACAACAGAAGTAGCTCTAAGGGTTTCGTATTTTGGTCAAACTCAAATTCAACAGTGCAGAGAGCAGAGATACAGCAAATGTTATGGAGGAAAACAATTAAACTGATTAAAGATTGAGCTGGAATAGAAGGAAGAGTGCTTAAGAGACACTTTAGAGCTTCAATGCCTCATTTCAGTTCAATAAGATGTTGATTATTATTATTAGGATGATCAGGATGTGTTCAAACTATGGGCTGGTAATAAGATATTTATTGGAAAAAACTTCCTCCTAGGTAACACAGATCAGAATGTGCATTTCCATGCACTTAATAATCCAATAATTGCAGAAAATCAGATTTTGTCAGTAATTCGAACAAGGAGTACACACACACTTGAGTAATCAGATAATGACCCAGCCAATAATCGGATTTCTACTTCAAAACCAGCCAATAATCTCATAACTGTGTGACAAACTTCAATTCTTAATATTCAGAGTCAAAGTGTTTGGTAGCCGTTAAGCAGGGTCTGTTTAATTTCAGGGTTGCCAGATCCCAGACGTAATCCCCCACCTGGTTGTGTAATTAAGCCCATAAGAAGCGAAATCTGTAGATTAAACGGACCTGGCAACCATGTTTTTTTCCCACTAGCCAATCCGATTGAACTCGGGTAACGGCTATACATAAGTACCCTGATTACTGGGCTAAAATCCAGCTCTGTTTATCGGATTTCTTAATCGGAGTACGCTGTGTACATGACCACTTGAATAAACAGATAACTGCAGAAATCCGACTATTATCCGATTATTAAGTGCATGTAAACGCACCATTCTATAACAAGGAAACTGAGGGAGGTCTAAGAAAAAACACTGACACCTGGTCAAAGGGTGCATCATTTACGTTGCCCAAGGTTGAGTCTTGGTCCTCCCAAGGTTTCTTCCTTGTAAGGTTTGGGGAGTTTTTCCTTGCCACTGACTTGACTATTTGACTATCCTACTGACCAATCTTAACCAAACCAAAAAAGACGTGCTGAATACTGGACGCTTCTGCAATCAGCCTGCTCTGAGTAACAGAAGTGGTTGGAGCCACTGAAGGTCACTTTGTTACAAAAGTTTCCAAATGACAGACCCAGCAAGAAAAGAATGAAGTTATCATCAGGAAACAAAAAAAAATAGAGGACAAAAAGTTTCATTTGGAGCTCAGGTCTCAGAGCATCCTCTTTTCAGCAGGATCAGGCTTCATTCAGCCAAGACGAGCTGTGTCTGAGGGAGGAGGATGATCCTCGGCACTGCAACGCCAATCCCTAACTAGCCCTGCAATAGATTGATCACCCATTCAGGATACATGCAAATTAAAGGATACGGCCCCAGACCCCCAAGCGACCCTGACCAGGATAAGCGGGGCCAAAAAAGAACATTTCGGTTGCTCATTTTTGATCTCTACAAAAAACAACAGATCATGTGATCAGCTGTTCTGGAGAAGACTGATAACGTGAGATTTACTATTGATCACGTTGTCATTTACATCCCAGGCTTAGAATTGACGATATCTATCACAATACAGGGTATTGCAGACAAACTGCTTCAGGAGCGGCAGATTCTTACCACCATCCCATACTTCTAAAGTGATTTTTATTCAAAATGTGCTGCTCTTCATCCAATTAACCAATAACACTAATTATACCCTTCAAAATGAAACATGCAAGTGATCAGTGTCCTTTAAGCATCCTCGATATGCTCAGAAAAGCACATTTTCTATCACGATAAGAAAATATTGTCATATTGCCCCACCCCTACATACAACTACAGACAAAGCAAAGCCCACTTATCATGGGGCAGGTAGCCTAACCCAGGTAGGGTAGCAGTCCATCACAGGGTTCTGTAAACACACCACTCAAACTTCACGTTGCAATGGCAACCTGGGATTGAAACCCAAGCCCACAGTAACTGCCATTTGCAGCAGTTGCCTCTTACCACCAAAGCTGCTAAGGAGAATAGAAGGCATGGGTCTTTTTTTCATTTTCCAGGTGTATTTAATTTTATTAAATAATTTAACCAATTCCCACAGACTCTTCAAGTGTTTGAAAGCGTGTGTATGCGAGTGCTGCAGCAAGGACTTTGAGCACAAGCCTATAATCACATCACAACAAAGACTTCAGTGTTACGACACATGCAGCTGTCGAACATAAAACCTTTATAAGGGCAAAATCTCTCTGTGTTCCACCGAAAACATCTAAACATGTCTGAGAGATAAACCACGATCGGTAACAACTTTAAGAAAAAAGGCAAAAGGTACAAAAACTATCATGGCACTGTATTAGAGTATTGATTTAATGTGCTATATTAACTCCAGTCACCTAAGAACCCGACACCGAGTTGACATTAATCTGTGGCTTTGCCAAATCCTGCTCTAGGTACAATACTGCTTGCTTGGTCTCTATTGTGGGAATGAAAAAAATTCTGCCACAACGCCTTCCACAAAGTCAGAGGTCACATCTGTTCTCAAACATAACTGCTTTTGTATATTTAAAGGTGAACGTTCTGCTGCTCATCATGGTCAGGACAGGAGAGGTTCCAGAGCCTACAGTGCAAGTCATTGTCAGTCCATCGCAGAGCCCTGTAGATACAGCACCTGACTTTCGCGTTTCAAGCCCAGCCCAGGGTTCGAGGCCATGTCCTCAGACTATCTGTATACAAGCAGTGTTTTAAATTACTGCATGTAATGCATGTTAAATATTACTTTGTTTAGTTGTGTCGAGTTTGTTTTGGTCTAATTTGCAAGCAGGTTCAAAAGCCAAACCATGCTAACATTACAGATGTGCTTCCGGAACCTCGTACAGTACTGTGCAAAAGTCTTAGGCCACCATTAGATTTGATGTTCTGGTAATAGTATAATGACCATATGTAATATTGTCGCTGATTTGACCCAAGAATTTCAAATTTGGATTCGTCACTCCTTAATACTTTATCAAGCAAGATTACTGTCTTTTATGTGAGAGCGCAAAAACGGTGTTAAACAAACCCAACTAGGAGGCAAAATGTCAGTTTATGCATGCACCTCAGATCCCTGCTCATTTCTATAAAAGGAAATACGTCACGCTGTCACATCAACGACAGTTTCTTGCTCCATACGTTAGATGCTTGTGTGGAAGGGACAGAGCACGAGAGAGAGAGAAAGGAGCAAGGAGGGAGTCCTCCATGCGCAGCACTACGATGACATTTTGCTATTATTTAAGAAAACAATTCTGCAGTCATGTAATATAAGTTGTGAGAAATGTCCTGGAGATATCACATGCAGGATGCTTTAAGTGTGGCACTGGCAACCGAAGGTAAAAATGCCAAAGCTCTCTGGCACGCCCACATCAGGGACTGAACCAAATTGCCTAACATGTGTGTTTAAGGTCAATGTCATATCAATAATACCAACCAAGTGTGGGGCAACATTAAACTCTTGGCACAGGGGTGTCCAAGGAAATTATTTCATTAAATACATTGACAAGCCTGGTCATGAATGACTCCATAGCACCGACAGCGATCATCAGGCCTGGTTTTACCTTTCAGATAAACACACACAGCAGAACTGCAATACATGCAGGACTGTGAAATGCACAAACATGTTCTCGAAGATCTGGGTCAAGACCAGCTCTGATTGTGTAGGACTTATTTTTCTTGACATTCAGGAGCACTCCCCACATGAAGTGCCCTCGGTGGCTCTCAAATCTAGAGTGGCAATCATTTTATCTCACTACAGTTACCTAAATACAGACGGCTCGCGGAACGTGGTGTGTTCACCGTGCAGAGTGTTAGAGGTGTTCAGGCAAGGTGAGTGCGCAGAGTGTAAGGTTTAGGAAGGTTTGCTGCAAGCTGTTCTTCTCTGCATGGTTCTCCTGGGTTAAGCCACAGCCCACAGCAAACAAAGTACATGGTCAGTGGTAACAGGTGTGTGTGTGTGTGTGTGTGTGTGTGTGTGTGTGTGTGTGTGTGTGTGTGTGTGTGTGTGTGTGTGTGTGTGTGAAAAATAAATCAAGAAGGAGACAAGAGTGGAACAAAAAAAATAAATGAAATAGAGATTAAAAAGATGTAGGACTATGAATGGAGATACTTTTTTTTATGGGGTTATTGAGTCTCTACATGATGCTCATCCTGGAGTGATGTCAATATGAAGTGGGACGATCGTATCATGTATCAGCGTACACACACACACACACACACACACACACACACACACACACACACACACACACACACACACACGGGTCACAGAGCACAGTATTCAAGTTCATTTTAGTTCAAATTGTTGCTCAATTTTCTTAGTTTTTCTAGAACACAGGTTGAGAAGGGAACCCAGAGCCTATCCTGCAAGTCAAAGGGCACACATCATGCCTCAAACCCAGGTGACCACGGTGGCATGCTTGCAACCTATGCACTTTGAAAAGTATTTTATGTATGACAATTAAAATGAATACGAAAATAAAAATGAAAAAGTAAAAATGTACCAATTCCTTAAAAAAAAAAAAAAGAGAGATATGATGTTACAGAATATTCACTGCCTGGCCAAAAAGGTCTGGGTTTAACTAAGCAAATAGTTAAATAGTTTAAAAAAATAAATTAATTAATAAATTAATTAAAAAAACAAACAAAAAAAAACGCCACCCATCGGATAATGACTGAATTGGTGATTATGGTTCACCTGGCAACAAGTTCTTTAACCCTAACTGATGCAGTGAGGAGCTTCTCATTTGTTAAACAACCATGTCAAAATACATTCTGTGGTTGTGGAAAAGATGTTCATCTGTTTCAGGGTCAGATTGGGAAAGAGTGGTTCAGGGAGCATGAGCCATCATTATCACACATGGATTGTCCACCACAGAGTCCAGACCTGAACCCCACTGGGAATCTTTGGGATGTGCTGGAGAAGACTTTGTGCAGTGGAACAAATCTCCCAGCATCGATACAAGATCTTGGGGAAAATTTAATGCAGCTCTGGACAGAAATAAATGTGACATTGCAGAAGCTTGTGGAAACAATGCCACAGCGAATGCGTGCCATAAGCAAAGCTAAAGGTGGTCCAATGAAATATTAGTGTGAGAGACATTTTTTTGGCCATTCGGTGCATTGCAAAGCTAAAAAAACGAAGACATTACATTCTTAGAGCTCATAGGACCCTGTCTTGTTTTTTGTTTCTCGCCATCTTTTTAATGTTTCTCCTCAGTCTGCCTTTGTTTTTCTGTACTATCACTCCCTTTTCCATCCCTACCTATTAGTGTCCCCTTTATACCCCCACCCATGTCGAACAACAAAAGTAATAGCCAAAAGCAAACCAGAGCATTAACTTTGCTAGTGTGCGCACACCACAGACAACCCACGACGGAACTGAAAGTGACTTCTCTTGCAAAAAAGAAAAAAAGAAAATGAAAAAGCTGTTTGACCGGCAAAGACGAAGTGTCTTTTCCTGACTTTTATAAACCCTATGTGTGTGGCTGTCTGTGTGTGTGTGTGTGTGTGTGTGTGTGTGTGTGTGTGTGTGTATGTATATAAAGAGTCCACACCATTTGCCAGTTTATACAGTCATATCTGCCACAGTTTCAAGCACACCTCGTACACTTTGTGCTCTTGAGATGGTTTGGTACACTTAACACCTGAATGCTCAGTCATACTCTGTCATCCTCTGCAAACTTCCCACACCCCATAACACACACCAAGGCACAAAAGCACAAAACAAACACACTCGTGGATGTTAAATCATACTGCAGTGCTCAGTGACAGCATCACAGACAAGCCATACCAGTTTCTGCACCATAACTGTAAAGCAGAATTCTATTAACGTAATTTAGGCATAAAATCTGGTGTGGCCTGAAGGAGCAGCTAATTATGGTACACCCTGTGACCCGCAAGTCTGTGGCACTGACCAACATTAGAAAGTTAACCCTCTCCTTAGCTGCATGGGATGCCAGAAAGGTGTAAAGTAAAGAATAAAGCAGACGGTGCTAGCTAAGGTGGGCAAAACCAGCCTGTGCACATGGCTGAGCTCAACTACATCAAGTGTGTAGTAGCATTTAAGATCTCATTTTAAATGTAATGACGAGGTTAACTTTATGTAATGATTGCACAGACTGTAAACTTTAACCTGCCTGCATGTTTAGCCTCCAGCCTCACAGGGTTCTCTGCTGAATTAACTCTGGAACTCACTCATTCATTCAGGTTTGCATACCCACTTAATCCAATTCAGGGTCGCGAGGGTCAGGGCATAATTGGCAGCAGTCAAGTCAAAGTCATATTTATTTTAATATCGTTTTTTTTTACAATGGAGCATTTTCTCAAAGCAGCTTTACGAAGCCCTAACTGAGCAAACCTAAAGAGACGATGGCAAGGGAAAACAGAGACTATAAAACATGAAAGAGAATAAATATTAAAGAGTGTATAAAAACAAGAGAATAATAGTAAAACTGAACACACAAAACATGTTGTACAGGTGCTCCCGATTTAGGATGGCAAAATCATTAACACAAAGCTTGTTTTATAATAAAGTGTTGAATATCTCCAGTAATTTATTGAATAATGTATTGAAAAACAAGTGAAAAACAAAAACAAAGCAGTTAGTGCACTGGTGTTGCTGTCTGGATGCCCATCATCTGCAGGAGAGTATTCCAAGGAAAATCAAATTCAAAATTCAGAATACATTCTGATGATTGTATATTTTATGTCTGTTCATAAATTTAAAATATATACAGTGCTGCTTGAAAGTTCGTGAAACCCTTTAAAATTTTCTATATTTCTGCATAAATATGACCTAAAACATCATCAGATTTTCACACAAGTCCTAAAAGTAGATAAAGAGAACCCAGTTAAACAAATGAGACGAAAATATTATACTTGGTTATTTATTTATTGAGGAAAATGATCTAATATTACATATTAGTGAGTGAAAAAAGTATGTGAACCTCTAGGATTAGCAGTTAATTTTAAGATGAAAGAGTCAGGTGTTCTCAATCAATGGGATGACAATCAGGTGTGAGTGGGCACCCTGTTTTATTTAAAGAACAGGGATCTATCAAAGTCTGCTCTTCACAACACGTTTGTGGAAGTGTATCATGGCACGAACAAAGGAGATTTCTGAGGACCTCAGAAAAAGAGTTGTTGATGGTCATCAGGCTGGATAAGGTTATAAAGCTATCTTTAAAGAGTTTGGACTCCACCAATCCAAGACCATTGTTACCCTCCCCATGAGTGGTCGACCAACAAAGATCACTCCAAGAGCAAGGCGTGTAATAGTTGGTGAGGTCACAAAGGACCCCAGGGTAACTTCTAAGCAACTGGAGGCCTCTCTCAGATTGGCTAATGTTAATGTTCATGAGTCCACCATCAGAAGAACACTGAACAACAATGGTCTGCATGGCAGGGTTGCAAGGAGAAAGCCACTGCTCTCCAAAAAGAACATTTGCTGCTCATCTGCAGTTTGCTAAAGATCACGTGGACAAGCCAGAAGGCTACTGGAAGAATGTTTTGTGGACGGATGAAACCAAAATAGAACTTTTTGGTTTAAAAGAAAAGTGTTATGTTTGGAGAAAGGAAAACACTGCATTCCAGGATAAGAACCTTATCCCATCTGTGAAACATGGTGATGGTAGTATCATGGTTTGGGCCTGTTTTGCTGCATCTGGGCCGGGACGGCTTGCCATCATTGATGGAACAATGAATTCTGAATTATATCAGAGAATTCGAAAGGAAAATGTCAGGACATCTGTCCATGAACTGAATCTCAAGAGAAGGTGGGTCATGCAGCAAGACAGCGACCCTAAGCACACAAGTCATTCTACCAAAGAATGGTTAAAGAAGAATAAAGGTAATGTTTTGGAATGACTAAGTCAAAGTCCTGACCTTAACCCAATCCAAATGTGGAAGGACCTGAAGCGAGCAGCTAATGTGAGGAAACCCACCAACATCCCAGAGCTGAAGCTGTTCTGTACGGAGGAATGGGCTCCATACAGAATGAAAATCTGATGATGTTTTAGGTCATATGTATGCAGAAATATAGAAAATTCTAAAGGGTTCACAAACTTAAGCACCACTGTAAATATCTCATATGTGTATATGTAAATAAGAAAAAAAATAACGTAGCCACCATGCGTGAGTATCAGCATTACTGTCCAGTAAACAAAGTGTAGGTTCTCGTGTCCTAAGCGGGTAAGTTTTGGTGGCATGACATGCTCAAGCAACCTGAGGAGGGGAGGGGGAGTTATTGTCCTCATGTGGTTTGAGTAAGAGTATGAGGACTGGAACTGATGACGGAAGTAAGGCTTAAGTGGAATCGAAACTGGTACTGGAAGAATATCTTTGTGCAAGGACTGTACATCTGTCTGGAATTAAATTCTGGTAGAGTACTTCTAAAAACTAAACAAGAGTCAGAAGGAACATCTAGCGATAAAACATATGCTGTCGTTATTTATTTCAGTTCACTCTGTGACTGGGTAGAGAGGAGAGAGAGATTTCACGTACACCAATTATCCCATGTCAGCAGTTGGCTAGTGTGAATAACCTAGAGATGAATAAATAGAGATGAAGAAATGAATAAAACAAGGAGAAATCAGGCTTAATAGACTTCCAACTTTCCCTCTGGTATGGAACTGGCTCCAAGTCAAATCCGACTGGCACTGCTACTGACATATTACCCAACTGCTGCTGTGTGTTTGTGTGTGTACACATACATGTGTGTGCGCGCGTGTGTGATTGTGGTGCCCCACAGGAAAGGCGTGCTAGCTTCCTGAAAGACACGAACAAACGGATAACGCAAACTTCACCCATAAGTCTCTCTGAGACCAGTCAAAAGAGGAAGTGAGGGGGAAGCAAGCAGGAAATTACATCATGCCATGAGCTCCAAAGCAATAAGGGTTTTACCCAAAAAAGCAGCCAAGACAAAAGGCAGGAAGAGACAACAAGGGAGAACAAGAGAAGGGAACAGAAAGCAGATGGTTAAATTACATTATACAACCCAGTTAAAAGCAAATGGTGAACAGATGCTGCAGTGTGGGGGGGGCGGGGATGGGGCGAGCGGTGTTCTCTGTGGTGTGTAACACCGAGGTGAATGGTTAAGTAAACCAATTAGGACAGAACACAAGCTGCGAGATCTGGTCTTAGAGGGTTAATTTAATTAGTCTTGACATGGTCCTAAAGCATTGTAATCATCAATCAACCTCACCTCCAACCCCCTAACGAAGAGACAAAATATTAGAGGCAGACACTCCACCAGTACTCCTCTACTGGTACACTTGAGTAACAACACACAAGAGGGAGTGCTATAATGCGAGATGAACCTCGAGTGTACTATTGGGATTATACCAGAGTTCCGTTATCACAGTTTACTGTTGGATTTTAAGATAAAGAGGGCAGAAAAAACTTTGTTTATCAAAATTCCACGAGGGAAAATAGTTCCACTGTAGCCTACAGAAAACCCCGCTGCTAAAACATCAGACTAAGCCCTTCAGTCATAACTGTCAAAGAACAGAATGTCCCAATAACTGTTTATTATACACAATAAACACCAATATATTGACTGATAAGTTTTTTTACATTCAGCAAATGAGTCCGATTTATTAAGCAGGCTGTTACTAAGACACACTATTCTACCAGCAGAAGAAATGTTAAGTCTATTCAAGTAATTTCTGTTACTTGAATAGTGATAAATGTGGAATAAAGCTAGTGATATTAATATTACCAGTCAGAAACAAAGGGAGTTATACAGCATCAGCAGCTTCGTTGGGTTAAGAGCTGGACATGAATGAACCTCCGATCAGCCATGAGAAGAGTTTGACACCAGCAAACGTCGTCCTAATTGTTTTGAAGAAAAACAACAGAGATGACAAACAACAAAGCTGCTGATGCTGTATAACTCTCCCTTTATAGTTCTGGCTGAGTTGATTTCCTGTGCTAAGTTCGTTTCTCAGCTTCTCCAACGCATCCAAATAATCTTTGTAATTGTGATGACATGTTAGAAGTTTCAGGCTGGCCATTAATAGCTTCATCTTCCAAATTTCAATAAAAATGCTTTCAAAACCAAGAGATTTTATGAACAAGTCATTTTGGCAGGCCTTTACTTGTAATTATAATGTTGCTACTTTGTTATGACTGGCATCGTTGCTAGGTTACGTGGCGTAGTAAAGAGCTTCGGTCGGAGTACCATTATCAGGCGTTACCAGCACTCCTAGAACATCTATCAGCCAATCAAACTGCAGGGTCGGAACTAACTGTGGTGCGCAGTCAAACCTCATGACTAGCAATACACCTTCACATTGGGCTAATTTAGAGCAACCGACTAACCTAACATGTCCTTGGAATGTGGGAGGAAACCGGAGTACCCGGTAATAAACACACAGACTCAGGGAGAACATGCAAACTCCACACAGAAGGAGTCACACTGGGGATCTCTGGGTAACCGCGCTACCTGCGCCACCGTGCCACCCACGAACACTAGTTTATACAAAAGCGTTCGCTGCCTGCATTTATTATTACTCATTACTTTATTTTGTAATCATATTTTACATTTGTGTATATTGTTTTATGTCTTACTAGAAAAAAATACACACATTTTTCAGGTTTTAACCCGAAAGGCTTTACACTCGAGTTCAAACCCTTCTGCTCTCTAGCACAGAATCACAGAGTTGCGCTCACTTTTGACACTGTGCCTCCTAGCATGACAGGCTGATCTTGTGCAGAGCTTGCTGTGTGCTCCTCTGCGGAGTGTGATGGGGAGGGCAGAGAGAGAAAGAAAAGGAAGCCCTTCCTCCCTGGAGGAAAAGGGCATTAACTTCCCAGTCCTGTTCCTCAAAAATGATGTAGTTTAGGGTGGCCTAGCCACTGGCCTTTGTGGTGATGTCAGAGATGTTGTAATATTCTGTGGTGGTCTATTTACGAGAAACGTTTCACTTCGGGTGCTTCGGGGTAGCTGAAGTAACTAGAGCATAGGCTGAAGAGGAGATAAAGAAGAGGTAAAACGGACTCCGATCAGTGCAGTACTCTGCCTTCACTAATGGATCCAAAAGACAACAGAGAGATTAGACGGAGGTGCAGTTCCCATCACAGGCTCTATAGAGCCATCATCCATTATAATAGTTAGTGCATAAGGATCCAGAACTGCAAGTTTTCATTTAAATCTAAACCTATAAAGACTCATATTTGCTGAAAGCCAACTGCAAACAAGAGCTGTGTTTCCTGACTCCCTCATTCCCTATTCACTAATTAGAAACACCATCAGAGGACGTTACAGACGAAGACATTACAAACCTATGTTCAGTGTGAACACATAACAAATAACACCCAAAACATGGGTATTAGTATGGGTTCACCCCTCACCTATGCTGCCACAACAGCCTTTGTTCTTCTAAAGGGGCTTTCCACTAAATTTTGGATTCCAGTGCAATTTCAAGGTGACTGATGGAGTTGAGATTAAAGGTTCTGTGCAAGCCAGCAACGTTCTCAGTCAAAGTTGGCAAATCAATTCTCTGTGGACTTTGCGCAAGAAAAGCAGGGCAGAAGGTTCAGATTCAGATTTATTTGCCACACAATTATACAAGCAACAACTTGCAGCGAAATGTTTTTAACAACTGTCCTGGTAGAGTCTAGAACAAGACAACATAAGAATTAAACAGGAAAATAGAAGGACTGACATATAATATATTATATGATATACACGTATATCTAGCAGATATATCTATCCATATACAAATTTCAAATGGGCCTGTATGAAAATGAGGAAACGTAAGTAGTACAGAAATATAAGAACACAAATGCGTATTGCTGCTAGTATGCAAACTGTGTGAAAAGGATGTACCCATGTGCAATTATATGCAATTATCTGGGATGTAGTGAGCTGGTCAGGCAGACCTGAGAAGGGATTAGTGTAGTAGATCCCAATAGGGATGAGCAATTTGATGATATTTTATCGTACCGTGATACATTCTGTTATCGTGATAGGCGATATGCTTTCCAGAACGCTGAAAAACTGCATATTTCACTACAAAGAGTGTAATTAGTCCTCTTAATTGAAAGAAGTGCAGCACATTTTGAATAAAAATCCCTTTACTAAGTATGGGATAGTATTTGAATAGTAGTCCTTAAGAATCTGTCACTACTCATGCATTTTGGCTGCGGTCACATGTATCGTTATATATTGTGAAAATGTCTTTAATTATCGTGATATAATATTTTTACCATGTCACCAACCCCTTGATCCCAATCTTTGCCCTTAATTGCAGTGGTCCTGAGAATGAGGAGTGTTAGATCTGGGGGGAACTGGATTTGAACCAGGGACCACTCGAGCTCCAGTCAGATGCTCTTCCACTGAGCTATACAGTCTGTCTGATGAAGTGACTTTCTGGAAGGAGAAGCCTATAAACGTGTCACATTGAGAGTCACTGGGGTATCGGTACAAGCCGTCGTACTGCCACTGTTTATCTATAGAGAAACCACAAATGTCTGCTTTATACTATCAGTGTGTTACAAGTGAGCGTTATTGAAATAGCAGAGCTCCACTTTCTGTTCCGATAGCTCATCTCAAGATACAGAAAAAGTGGTACTGGTGCACTCCTAATGTACGATTACGATATTCCACTAACAATTTGGACAGCACCCCAAAACGGAAATCACCCTAAATAGCGCACTACATTAGAAACAGGGAACAATTCAGACACAACCATAGCCTTACTGCTTCGTGCATACACTAGCTATATAGCATAGATATTCATCATGAAAAACAAACAACAAGCCAGCAATCCGTGAGCGGACTTGGCGAGAGAAGCAAGGGCACTCACTCCCCACAAAAAAGCAAATAAATGAATAAATGAAGGTACTTTGCAAGTCACCCAAGGTCCATGTATTCACATATTTGCTTTGTCCTCCGTTTGAGGTGCCTGGAACCAGATCTGCCTTAAGGGTGATGAATGTGGCCCTCGTTTTATTACACGCACATACGGCAAATCTGCATTAAACTCAGACATGGCCAGCTCACTGGGTAGTGTATAATAAATGTGTTCGACAGGTTTGGGTGCTGACTGTGTGTCTTGGTTAGCTGCTGCTAGAAGACGTGACGCTTAATGAAGGGAAAGATGCGTGTGCGGTGCAGAGGTCACAGTGCATCTCATAGTGGTTAGAGAAGTGTGTAATCACTGTGTTTTAATTATACGCAAACAAGCCGTTTAGCTACACAAGCCTCCACAGAGAGAGAGAACGAGAGAGAGAGAGAGAGAGATTCTGTCTTGTGGTTAAACATGCTCAGCTGAAATGCATGAGCAGCAGGGCTGAAACAAACCCACCGGTCACACACAAGAGCGAGCGAAGTGTGTGCATTTGTGAGAAAGTGTGTGAGGCAGTCCAATCAACAGTTCAACACCACAACGGTCAAACCAATCCCTCAGGTCACTTACACACAAAATATATCAGCTACTAATCCTCACACCACTACAAGTCCAGGACATGAATCATCCCTCAGCGCCACAACAACCACCCCTGCCCAGCCCTCCAACAGTCTGGCCCCCAGTCCAGTGTACATGCCTGCCTGAGCCCTATGAAACTGCTCCAGAGGCAAATACACAAACATCGTTTCTCAATACGATGTCATACCGGAGGATTCATCCCACAGAGCCAGAAGGCTTTCTGCTCTGGTTTGCATAGTCCATACAAGGCACAGTAGTATCATTTATGGTGTTGCTTCAAGTTGGGGCAAAAAATGCAAAGAAGGCTGACCAGTAGTGGTCGACCGATATGGTTTTTTAATGGCTGATGCAGATATTTAGAGAGCAGGGTGACCGAATTTTTTTTTGCAGCTGATAAAACTAATAACAATAATTGAGACACCAAATAGCCAAACGTAAATGAACATTTACTTAAGCTGTAAAGGCACCGTCTCTGTTAGCACTCTGTCTTTCTTATAAATAAAAAACTAAAACTTCACTACAACAAATGCGTTTATATTTGCCAGCACTATAGACACTCGGCATGCAAAAAAAGGTCAAAGTTGTGCAGCACAGCCGGAAAACCACGCCGAAATTCACTCGTACAGCGCCAGATACCGGAATACTGGAGGACACTAGTGCAAGCAATTATATTATAAAAGGCATTTTGATGTCTATAGTTAAAGATGCTTAATTGCTCAAATCATGTATGCTATTGTTTATTACTATAATTACAACAACAAGCTTGACCTTGTCACTTTATTGCAGTGAGATAGCCTCATGGGTTTTCAGTCTGTAAGCAGTTCGTGACACGACACACAGAAGTGCAAGACACACTTCTGTATTTTAAGCTCATTATTACTAGAGTTTTATGCTTTCAGGTTTGAACCCTGCTTTTTCTGGCCAGCGGTGCCTATTGCTCAAGATGCCAGTCCATTGCAGAGCCAACAGAGGTCATTGTTGATGACCTCCATCAGCCTCTGTTCTCTTAGACACGCCTTAATAGCAGTTCTCTCAGACACGTTTTAATAGCAGAGGACTTGATTAAGGAACTGCGGGACAGGTGAGAGAAATCGATACGCAGGTGAATGGGATCGTCAACAGTGTGGCAGCAGCAAAGGTTCCACATGGAATCATCTCTCTCCAGAGATCTGTAATCCACTGTTCGCGTGAGCCATCAATAAAATATTTTACGCATCATTAGGCAAAAACAAAAAACAACGACAAAAACCCCACCTTTCTGTTAAGGCTTGGCGTATTCACAATATGTGTGCCAGGAATTGTTATTAATCACTAGTTAAAGCATGTGAGCAACCTCTGCTGTGGCGCAGGTAATAAGGTGTTTAACTCTTAATGGACTATAATTAATGATAATTAATTTATATGCCTTCTTTGAATTTAAGTAACATAAACCATAAAACGTCCTTCAACCACAGTCACCATTTTGGCTCAAAAAATGTAAATAATTGAACGCAAACTTCACTAAAGATAGTAAGCTTAATAAAGAGACTGGGGACGTCTAGCGGGTAAGGTACTGGACTATGAACCAAAAGGTCCAGGGTTCAAATCCCACCTCTGCCAAGCTGCCACTGTTGGGTCCTTGAGCAAGGCCTTTAACCCACAATTGCTTGGATTGTAAGACTGTATCAGTTGTAAGTCGCTCTGGATAAGGGCGTCTGCTAAATGCTGTAAATGTACATGTAAAGAGAGTAAACTGGCTAATCTAAACCAAACTGGGTGATTAATAATCATTTCATAATTCAGCAAAAAGAATCCCGATTGTCATTTTCACCCATCACCTAAATTTAGCTCCATGCAATTTAATCAAATTAAATGCCAGCCTTAGCTTCACCTTCTCATTGCTCAGGCTGCATAAAACACTGAGTACTGAGTCAAATGATTTCACCTCGCTATAGAGGAAGACCATTATGACTTGTGTTTAAGCCTGGTTCCATTTCAGCCAAACAGCTCATCTGAGGCATGAGAGACTAGGCATCCTGACACTAGAAACTAAAACCAATCCAATCCTTTCAGGTGTTTAAAGTCAAAACTACATCAAGTTTCGGTGTCATTCAGACCATGACGGACCACTCCAGACCTCTTCAGGCCATGTTACACCTCTTGAAAAGACCAACTAAAACAAATGTAAATGTTTTAGCCTGTAACTAGGAATGCATTGATCAGGAGCAAGTCTGCAGCATTTCTGAACATTATCCAACCGATTGACGTATTTTAGGCCAATAACATGTGGAAAGTTGTTTGTCACACCAGATGACACAACCATAGGTCACAAACTGTCTAAGCCTCTGATGTTTATTGCAACTGCAACAGTGTTTAACAGTGTTAAAGTGTCAGTGGGTGTATTGGTCAATCCGTAAGAATTCTGATATTGTATGGTAACAAAAAAAGCACAATAAATAACGTGATGGTGCATCTCAGCATGAGAGCTTGTGAGAAACAAAGCATTGTTTTCATTGTGCAGTAGAGATGAACCAAAATTCCAGCCACTGAAAATAGCACGTTTGGCTTTTGGCTGAAAAAGGAAGAGGACTGAAAAGTCAACGGCAGGGTGAGCCAGAGAGCAGAGGTGAATGCAGATAATGAATAAATGGAGGTTAGGGACTTAAATTCGGTCCATAAACAAACCCTGAACTCACTTCAGACAGGGTGACCAGAATCGGCCGGTTTTCAGCGTGATCAGTCTCACAGGACCGATTCTCTGCAGCAGCACTAACATAGTCACATATGAACAGCACAGCGCTTTTACTAACTTTAATACAGAATTGAGTACGTGTGTGTACGGTTTGTTTATGTAACCGCTGCTGATGCATGTTCATGATGTAAAAGTGTTAGATTCCGGCTGTGCTCCGAGCGCCGCTTGGTCAACTAAATAGTCTCTCTATATAGCGCAATATTAACGAGGGAGTAAGGACACTAATGAGGGATTCGGGATTTATTTTGGACACAGCCATGTATTCAGCATTTAAGCTCTTCAGATCGTGCTGTTTGCATTACATGCACGGCAAAAATAAGCCGTGGAGGAACAACTCCGAAATTGCTTGTAACTACGAATGCAATAAGACATTTAAAACAGCATCACTACGTTGAAATTGTGGATTTTGAAAAAGTTAACAACTGCAAAGAAGTTAAAGCTAAAGCTAGCACACACCAGCAGCTCCTGCTATCTTGCTTTAGCAATGATGAAGTTTCCATTAAAAGAAAAGTTGAACAAAAATGTTTCTGTATGCTGTAATTTAGAATTCTTAGACACAAATCTGAATCAGCTGGTCATGTTAATCAATTAATAAATAAATTAATTAAAATTGGATTTGTACAAGGAAATTGCAATTGGTGCATCGAACGAGAACGGGATCACCGATTATTCTCAGTTTACTGAATTACCATCAGACTCAGCCATTCAAACATGTACAACTTCAAAATGACCTCTGCTAAGCACCACATTAAGAGACAGGATTGAGATGACTTACAACAGCAAAGTTTATCTTAATGGCAGACAGGTTAGCGATAACTTCTAACAGGAATACCCAGCAGTCACATGAACGCGGCTGCCTAAGTAAACAGGAGCTGCTGCATTTCCCACAAGTCATTCCACATCACATGCACGTATGAAAGCATCCACCTATGCACGTTTTGCCAATCACAATTATCGAATGCTAATCAGTAGATCAGGAAAGATAATATTGCAAAACCTTTAGAATAAAATAATACATTTTTTATGTTGATACTCTCATTTCCTTTAACATGGATTTTTACTTTGTGTTGCTTTTCTACATTGATCCTATGGTTAGTGTACAATATTACTGCTACATTATTTATTTTGCGTTACATGACACAGAACATCAACTAATTATCTTTAAACAAGACCTGGAAAGATTATAACGATTATACAATAAGGCATCTGTGCTTCTGTACTTCAAAAGTGGCAGATTCATCCTTTATAAGGATAAATTCATGCACATTACAACAGACTGCAAGCAGTGCACTAGGCAGCACTCAGAGCAGACGTTTGTTACAGAGATTTACTTGACAGAAATGGTCTACACTTTCAAACTGGTGTTAGCTTGTTAGACAAACGTCTCTGGTATCACCTGCAATTCAGCTTTCCTCTCGCACATTGTGCCAAGGGACAGACTGCACAAATGTTATGAAGATGTAACCACAACAATGACTGAGTTCAATTAATAAAGCTAGCATTCAAGATAATTTTGAGATATCAGAAGCTTTACCAGATGGTAATTAGGTTGTATGGTGAAAAAAGACATACTATGCTGTAAGTCACATGGTATTTCCTAACTGAATAGGAATCACAATAATATTGTTTATTATACCACAGTTAGTTCCGACCTGCAATCTGAGAGACGTCTTCCGCCGTTACATTATTGACCATAACGGCACTGTGACCGGCCCTCTATAAGTATTAATCCGCGGCACACACGTAACCTGACGCCCGCCAGAAAAAGCAGCCAAGTTATATGAGTAAAATGAAAGTTATCACTTTATAAAATCTATTGGTTTTGAAAACGATATTAATTTGGAAGATGAAGCTATTAATGACCAACCTGAGCCAAAGATTAATCACCTTTAGGAATTGGAAATGCTGGAAAAGCGAAACGAAGTCAGTGCTTTAAATCAATCGTCTCTTAATGGATTCACAGCTCGACTGAAGAGCAACGAGACTGAAGATCAGTTTTGGTCCCATCAACAAAAATGACCTGAATCAGCTTCATCCCTCACAAAGACGTCGTTTGCTGGACTAAAACTCTGCATCTTTCATTAAACACCATGCACGGCTAATCGGGCGTTCATTGATCTGACAGGTACGTTATCTGTAAGTCCAGCTCTAACCCAGAGAAGCTGCTGATGCTCTGTAGCTTTGCTGTTACATTTCTGACTGATAAGATAAACATTAAGAGCTTTATCATACAAATTTATAATCACTAATCAAACGGGATCCTAGACTTTGGTTAGAACACCGGGATCTGACTCCGATCTGCTTCAGTCGGTAGAAACAGTGGATCTTAGTAACAGCTTGCTTGTAAACCCGACCCATTTTATTTGCTGAATGTAAATAAACTTTCTCTTTAATAAATTAAAACTTACCAATCGATATATTTGTGTTTATTGTCTGAATAATAAACAGTTATGGGTAATTCTGTTCCTAGACTTTAATGCCGCGAGGTAACGATAGAATGGAACTATTTTACCTCGCGGAAGGCTGATAAACGTTTTTTTTTTTATCGTTTTTTCTGTCCTTTTTATCTTAAAATCTAACAATAAATGATAAACGCTAACGGAACTGTGGTATAAAAGCAATAAGGCACTCGAGGGGGTGCATTATTGTGAATATATCACAGGAAAGAGGCGTTACGGCCCTCCGCTTCGCGTCAGGTCTAACACCTCTTTCCTGTGATATATTCACAATAATGCACACCCTCTCGTGCCTTATTGCTTTATTACAATAATCCTTTAGACGATAATCACCTGTCTAAATGTCATTATCAACCTGAACTACTACGAAATAACTGAGTTTATACACAAATACATTTTATTAAAGTCTTGCTTTAATGTAGTCCTGAGTTAGTTCATCACTGTTTACATACACTGCGTGCCAGTTGGTTGGTTAGTGCAGTCATCTCATAGCTCCAGAAATCCCTGGTTCGATTCCCAGTCTGGAGTTTGCATGTTCTACCTGGGTACTTCGGTTTCCGCCAACATTCAAAAGACATTAGTTAGGCATCTCTAAAGTGCCCCAGTGTGTATGTACACCTTGCCTTGCTATACTTGAAGACCAAATGTCTCTATGTTGATAGGAAACCCTGACATTTTGACTAATAAGGATCGTTTTTCCAATCCTCACCTCGATAACTGTTTTTTTGTTTTGTTTTTAACAAAAATAGCAACTCTTATTTGGAAAAGCAAAACAGCCAAACGATTTGCTTTAGGTTACTGGGGTTAGGTTCAGGGTTAGGAGTAGGTGTAGCAGTAATTAGCTGCAGTAGTCCTTCACTGTCATTCATGTCAATGGAAAGTTCTCACAAGGATAGCAAGACAAAACAGGAATGACTGTAAACAGTGTTGATTATCACCTTGCGCCCTGTGCTGCCGACTACCTGAACCCTGAACTTGACTAAGCGGGTATGAAAATGAGTATGCGAGACACTAAACTGAAGGCTACTAGGTAAGTGCTACATTTAGTCCAGTGCAACATTAATAATGCAAACTTCTTACATCATAACATGGCTTGGCTTATGTGTACGTTAAAGCACTATATTACGTAAATTCCATTTCTGCTGACGTACTTCTAAAACATACTTCTGAATCATTTGTGGTTTGCTGCAACGGGGCTCTTCCTTCCTCTGTGTTTACAGTCTTGACAGATAATTCCTCCGATTTGTCCATGTCCATATACAGACGGCCGACTACAATCTGATTTCCGAGATGAACACGGGATAAATCGTGTTTCAGAATTCGTTTGACAGATGTGTGGCCGAGCCATGTGAGAAAACAAAGTGTGCCTCCCTGGCATGTCTCCCTGACAGGCTTGAGAGAAGTAGAGTGTGACTATTGACTCACTGTACGGGGAATTCTGATGACCGTATCACTGCTGGGGAAAAAACAAAAAACTCCAGCAGGTCGGTATAGGGTAAGACTTGATATGCTTCCTGAATCTGTAAGGTGTGTTTACGCTGGCGTAAGAGTGAGTTTGTTAGCTTGACTCTTCACTGCAGAAAAGAAATCGCAGTGGGACATTTAGGCAATATGATGAATCCCGAGCCCATGGCTATTACTTCATGATTATAGGGTGTGGTAATAGCAGTTTGTCTGTGCTGCTGTGTGTGTGTGTGTGTGTGTGTGTGTGTGCGTGAGACAGAGAGAGGGACTGAGAGAGAGTCTGTGTGGGTGTGTAGCCTTCAGTCGAAGCTGCAACCACTCAAGTGACTGGAGTCACACAGGCTTGCAAACCTTGCTCCTTAGATTTCCCAGAAACCCAAAGTATTATAGTACTAATACTAATCATGATAATTACAACCAGCCAATAATTCCCCAGTGCAGTGATTATACCGAGCTTAAAACAATTACTACATGGCTAAAAACGCAAAAGTATGGGACTAAAACCACTGGTGGTTTGGCGACGGTGGAACACCCAATTTCATTCACTGTAAGTGCGTGTAGACTAGGGGTGGGAATTTCTAGACACCTCACCATTCGATTACAATTCATAGGACTGCAATGATTGTCCATGCTTCTTGATGCATTTTTTCTATACAGGATTTCCTTTTCTCACAAGATTCCAGGACTTTAGTTTATCTCACTGTCGATTGTGGGGATCAAAGTGTTAGTAATGCTGGTCCTACACAAAATGACTAAGCGATTTCACCATCACAGACACATTTCCAATGTTGGAAAAAAATCATGAGTCCTGCTAGGGTGAGCCATGCTTGCATCCTGGTCAGGATCGCCGTCTCAAGTCAACTCATTTACATTTACAGCATTTAGCAGACGCCCTTATCCAGAGCGCCTTACAATTGATACAATCGTACAATCCAAGCAATTGTGGGTTAAGGGCCTTGCTCAAGGACCCAACAGTGGCAGCTTGGCAGAGGTGGGATTTGAACCCTGGACCTTCTGATCCATAGTCCAGTACCTTAACCGCTAGGCTACCACAATGCCACACGTTACCTCGAGGCCATCTCGAGGTTCGAATAAAATCAAGCGTGCTTAATGTTATAAGTCTTCAGGCTTGGCTCATGCAAACAGTGATGTGAACAGTCGACAACCAATAGGCGAGCTCTCTGCAGCACCAAACGGAAATTTCATGTGCATCCAGATGGTACAGGTAAAGGCGATTTTCAGTGCAGTAGGTGTAGACCTATAGATATCTGTCCATATCTTAATGGAAACTCTACCTTGTATTGTGCTACATTTATTTCTAAATGTATTTGAACTAGGGCTGGGTATTGGAAAGGTCTTCACGATATGCATCACGATACCATGCATATTGCGATATTCCACACAGTTCAATAAAAATATAAAAACAGCTGAAAGCTAGTGTACAATCCGAGCTGTTCCATTATTTGATCTTAAGTTACCATTACAGTACTTAAGAAGCCACTTTCTTTATTTTGCAGTCTGTGTGGCTGACGAAGCTCTTTCTAATTACTGATTGATTATCCAGTCTTTGCAGATTCATAGTCTGTGACTAAAACTCGACGATTTGTCTTTAGATGCGAGAAATTGTCAGACATCAGTCTATTCAAAGTCTTTTCAAAGTCTTCTAGCGTATGGGTAGCATAAAATATCTTCCGAGATGGGACACTAACGCGGTTTTGACGCTCTGACATTGCTTGTTCGTCTCTTATGTGGATGCCACAGACGGGCGCTTCACTTCTGCTACAGTTCTTCTTCCTTCTACCACGAGTTCTGTCTTTTGCATTCCCATTAACATTAGGTTATCAACTAAAAATCGATTTTTGACATTGTGAATCAATTCACTGGAGAAAAAGTATGTCTGTCTATCCTATCTATATTCTGCTAAATTTTTCTTCAAATTACAACTCCAATAGCACCCCATTCCCCCAGTTGTTATACTGTATTGTTTAAGGAATAAAGGCAAGAAAAAAGTCTGTACATGTGAACGGTTGAGACGTCAGGCACCGTTTCCGCTACAAGTTCTGGAGAGAAACATTCAAGCAGTTGAGTGAAACCACAGATGCAGAAGGCAGAACCTACATCTGACTCGACATACTTTAACAAAAGCAGCCATCAAACAAACAGATGCAAAGGTAAATATATAAACTCCTCACTCATGTTTAGCCAAAGTTTAGAGAAGTCTTAATGATCAGAAGAGTAATCAGTAGTTCTGGCAGCCCATAAATGTCCTAAATACCAGCTCTCCTTATTGTGTGTGCCTACATGCTTACTCTCCGTACACAGGCTGATCCTGACAGGGCAAGAGACGCTTGAAATGAACACTGCAGAGATGTCATATTGTGCATTCGCTTTGCAAAGTCAGAAAAAAAATCACAAATTAATAAACAGCATTGTGGCCCAAGCATTTCCACAGAAGTACGTAATGTAAACGATCACAAAGACAAAAACTGTTGCAGCATTACAGAGCAGACAGATGGGGATATCAGTTCTGCAATCTAAAAAGCAGATTTTACAGCTCAGATAACGCTAAGGGGAAGTGACGCCGAGAGCCGAGTGTGCAGTTGGCCAACTTTTAGGCTACAGTGTGGGGCAAGAACTGTCAGAGGAAATTTCTGCTGCCCGCACAACCCGAGCAAATAGGAGGAGAAAAGGAGGTTAGAAAAATACAGGAAGACAGAAAATAAACACAAGCAGGGCTGGAATTCGCTTTGGCTCTGACTGGAGCGCTGGATTAGACAGATCAAAGTCTACAAACGAGAAGAGATTGCTGCTAACGAGTTGGGTAATGAACCTTTCAGCTGCTGCAAGAATGCGAGAAGGTGAGAGGAAAAGAAAGAACCAGCAGGAGGAATTATTTCATTCCACGAAGGATTTTAGGCAGCAGAGATGAAGTGCATCCAGTGCAAAAAGCACCACAAGAACATCAATCATATGAAGTTCTGGATGTTCTACATTGGTGTTTACAGCAGTGGATGAAGTACACAAACTATGTACTTGAGTTAAAGTAGAGATGCTTTAAGATATTACTCCAGTAGAAGTAGAGGTCCTCCCTTTATAGTGGAAGTATAAAAGAATTTGCCTGAATTTGCCTTGATTAACCTTGAAACCATGATTTATTATGGCTCTAATGTCCCATTTATCATTGTTGTAACAAGACTCTTTCTTAATCAAGTATTTTTAAGTGAACCACTCAAGTGTCACTCTTGGCACATCAATCTTAAAACAGAATTAATTCGTCCAACAGGTCAAAACAAGTTTGAAACCAAGTGTGTGCTATACCCTGATTGGTGGATTTGCTTCTCGCTTCTTTCCTTTTTATATATGTTGTGTGTTTATGCACACACAAGCCAAAAGGAACGACAGCTTTCATAATGTAGTAGAGTAAAAGCTAAGATATTTGACTTTGAAATGCAGGAGTTAAAGTCAAAAGTCACCCAAAATGGAAATACCCCAGTTAAGTAAATATACATGAAAAAACTACTTAAGTACAGTAATGAATTACATTTACCTTGTGTGTACACCAATGGATGTTTATTAAATTAGATGACAATGAGGGATTGACATAGCCAGCAGGATTGTTACTGACAAAAGGTCATGCAATGCGGTGCCAGTCCATCACAAGGCTGTGTATGGGTCAGTGTTATGGGGCAGAACAAAGATCCCCCACTTGTCCGGCCTTTCCTGCCTCGAGTACAGCCAACAATGCCTGAAAGACACCCAAACCCGAGTCTGAGGCAGTGAACTAACGAATTGCGAGCGATGTTAAGCATTTAAAGACGTTAAAGTAGCACAAGGACACTTCCGACTCAAGGTCAGCGGCCTAAAATTTCCAAAGCGTTTGAATGGAGAACCAAGAAGCGAAACCAGCTTAACAAGTACGAGCTAAAAACAGCAGCTCACACAAGAACCCCTACGTACTCGCTCAGTGTAACGAGACACGTCTCACCCTCGGGCTTGCTCTCATTCCAAACTCTAAGGAGGCAGCGTTCCCGCAGCCCAAGATGAGTGCCAGCTTTCAACATTTTAGACAATTGAGACCGCACAAAGGCAAAACGAGAGCAATTTACAGCACACCAGCTACTGAAATTGGAGTTCTGGCGCAGAATACCAATGTCTAAGGTGAGTGATCCTGCCTTCTGTGAAGCCCAGGCTCTACTCAAACTCGCCTTACTAGTGTTTTGCAGGGGCACGGTGGCACAAGTGGTAAGCTCAGTCGCCTCACAGCTCCAGAGATCTGAGTGGAGTCTGCATGTTGTCCCTGGTGTCCGTATGGGTTTACACCGGATACTCCGGCTTCCTCCCACAGCCCAAAGGCAAGCATTAGGTTAACTGGTTGCTCTAAATTGGCCCGGTACAAAAGTATCTGACCAGTATTGATATAACCTCGTTCCTGTTATGAACAACCAAACAAACCATGACAATGTGACATGAAGGTCAGAGTTCACAATAAAAACGTGGTTCTCACCCAGACGAAGCTAGACGTGTACTGATAAAAGGCAAGAAACAGCACAACATTCATGATACAGTCACAAAATCCAACACCGAGCCCCTGAATCATTCAGACACCCCTCCCTAATCGAACACAATCTGGACCGTACACTCTGACGACATTGGTTTGGGTGCTACCAATATAACAGGACAAGTATTTGTAGAGATTTCCAGTGATGCAGTAATATTTCACATTAGGAGTGAATATCACTCTATGGTCAAAAATTAATGACTACATAGGGCAGATAACGACTGGCACCCATGTCATTTACTGTCAGTAATGAGCTAACTCGTCTGGCCATGCGTCAGGGCACATCCTTCTTAGACAGCTGACTCAAATCCTGTAGCTGATGAACACTTATCAGCCCTGCTATTACACAACACCTTCATTACAGCTACCACATGGCAGCTATTAGCCAAAGATCTGGCTCACCTGATCACGGTTAAACTGCAGGGCTAACGTGCGTGAAATCTGAACCGCTCGTGTTTGGAGAATAAACATGAGGCATGTCAGACGAGAAAATGGCATCACAAGTCAAGGATATGCTTCAGTTCGCATATGTTCAGTACGTTTAGGTGAAAAAGAGTTGTCCATTAACCATTATTCTAGTTGCTAGCCTAAATTACGAGTGACACGCTGTCCTTAAGAGAGCAGTAGTGGTGGTTTATATTACAGCTCACAATCATTCATGGAGCGCCGAGTTATGGGATAGCCGCTTGCCAAATACAGGCGCTCTCAGATTAAGAGATTCAGATTTTTGGATTTATGATAGAAATCTGACAATACACAAATACACATTCAACAGAAACTACCCTGAATTTTGATTTTCCACTCTACTGCTTCTCTCAGTCCAATGATGCGCCCCTCTCAAAGTCTGTCAACTGGGCAACATGTCTGAGTGCGTCATAGAAGGATATCTAGCAGTCAACGATCTTTTACCAAGAGGTACACAGCCCAAAAGTAGTTCCTGAGAGCCTTTTAATAGGGCAGCAGGGGAAGCACTTTTACACCCTCTTTTGCCAAGACCCAGTGTCTAATCAGACCACGCTTGTCATCACTTACACACCTGCGTGAGACAGAACTGCATGCAGAGTTTCGCAGCAATCCGACATTTCTATCTGAATACGTTATTTTTTTTGTCAGAGTACAGTTTGTGTGCACAAGTGTGGGTGCATCTGCTACTGGGGTTCTACTACAGCATGTTGTTGGTGGTTCATTGAGAATTCTAACCCACTGCCTTGTCTTCCACTGTGTGCTGAGAGCCAGCGATAGATGGTGCTGAAGTTCTGGGTGATGCGCCCCTCTGCTATCTGCTACTATACAATGGTAGCAGATGTGTCACAACTAAACCAGGCCTAGAAACACTCAAACGCACAAGTTCCGAAGATGAAGAGCCTGGAGCATTACAACACACAGCCACCCTGCCAAAATGTTTTCTTTTCGCCTGACCCAGGCTTACGGCCAAGCACATACAAACGTATGCCCTCTGATAATGTACATACAAATGATCACACTGCTCTGTCCAAACATCGAGGATGGAGAGCAAAGAGCATGAAGATAATGTCCCTCTCAAAACACTGACCAGAATGCCCTGTCGACATCTATCCATAGATGGCACAAGAGCAGTGTTGCAACATTAGGAAACACTGAACACTGTGTGTGTGTGTGTGTGTGTGTGTGTGTCTAAGTTTCTGTCAGCCATTTAGAAATTCATTGTTATTCTTGCAAACAAATCATGTATTAACACTACAGGTCCGATATGCTGTATATTTAGAGACAGGCAGTGTCTAATCCTGAATGAAGAGACAAATCACGAGTCGATGACACAATATTTAAATAGCGGATGAGGTCAACTCAAAGTCCCCACAGGTCATTCATACCTCCAGACTCAGTGGTTGTGTTCACAATGCAAGTAAAGTGGGCCAAATCCAATTTATTGCTTAATATTTTTTGTAGGGTGTTTCTTCTGACACCAGTTCCAACCCTCACACTTGTACTTAGGCCACATCAGAGGGTCCACCTTCTTCTGTTATTTTGGAGATGCCATGCCACCAAAACTGAGTGCGTTTCCATGCACTTAATAATTTGATAACTGCGAAAATCAGATTTTGGAAAATACTATTTATCAGATAATGGGAAACCTCCGGGTTTCAGATTTTTTCAGATTTCTACTTTGCAACCAGAAAATAATCTCTCAGAAAAATGCGACAAACTTCAATTCTTAATATTAAATAATCAAAATTTTGAATTTTTTTTGAGTATATACTGCGTTTCAGAGGCTTCCCAAAGTGATCGATAGCTGTTTTGCGGGTGCTGTGTTTAATTCCAGGGTTGCCAGATCCCACGAGAGAATCCCCCACCTGGTCTAATGTAAACGCACTCAAAAGAAGCAAAACCTCTACGAATAAGTGGACCTGGCAACCATGTTTTTTCCGCTAGCCGCACTGCGCACATGAGCAGGCTGCCAAATCCGATTGAAATCGGGTAACTGGTATACATGCTGAGTAATCCGATTACCGGGGTAAAATCCAGCTCTCTTTATCGGATTACTTAATCTGATTTCTAGATCGGAGTATGCTCTATACATGACCACTTGAACAATCAGATAAATGCAGACATCAGACTATGATCAGATTATTAAGTGAATGTAAACTCACACATTGTTATCTGCTAGATGACATGAAAACCTCCCATGACTGTGCATATAATGGACTAAATAATGCTCAGACACTTGCTTACATTCTCTATTTTATTACGCTCTCTCAATTGTACATGTTCATTTAACTTCCGTACATGTAATTAACTTTCATTTTAGCCTGCCCAAGGATGCTGGGTCCCAAACTACTCAGCAATAAGCCGGTATTAGATGCAATTAAATTCCCTGTAAATGCCTAAACCCCCTTCGGCAAATCAAAGCAACCTTCCAGTGCTCTGAAACCTTTATATCCCAAGCCTCAAGTCTAATGAAACACCTGCAAGAGCAGATAATGCACCAATTTTTGTAACACTAGAGATCATCTGTAACTGTAAAGGGTTCTACAGTAGGCTTTTAACCAATTACCATTGAGGCCAATGCTTTAAAATAACAGGAGCACATACAATGGCATAATCACAAACATTATGAACCATTTACTTTCTTCTTTTTTTCTTTACTCCTCCAGCTTATGCATAAACACAACCGTTCAGCTATGAACAGAACTAGAAAAATCGAATGCTGCCATTTTGACAGATTTCATAAGATTTAATTTATACACACTGACCGATCACTATCAGGTACAACTTGCTTCTACACTCATTGTCCACTTTATCGGTTTCTCTTACCATATAGGAGCACTTTGCAGTTCTACACTTACAGACTGTAGTCCATCTGTTTCTCTATATACTTTGTTAGTATATATATACTTAGTCCCCGTTACTCTGTGCTCTAATGGTCAGGACCCCCATAGATCAGGTACTATTTGGGTTACTCTCAGCACGGAAATGACTCTGATGTGGTGGTGGTGGGTTAGCGTGTGTTGCGCTGGTATGAGAGGATCAGACACAGCATTACGATATCCATGACCTCACAGAGTTGAGAAATGTGCTGGGGCGTCTCATCTACGTCAGCAACGCCATCAATTCCAAAAATATGACGATCTGCATAACAAGCATCAGCATCACATTGAGGTAAGCTGCCTGGACTGTGTCAAAACAAGGATTTCCCAGGAGAACAGCTAAAAACACTTCGCCCATGCTCATCGAAAGTGTGGGAGTATTTTAGACAGAGATCCAACAGTGTGGTGCTCTGTAAGCTCTACAAATAGGAAGTGGTTTATTACAGCAGTACAACTGACATGCATGAACAAACGAAGCAACAGCATCCTGAGGCGCTTTGTCAAGAAGGCAAGACATAAGTCCTGTTTATTTTTTTTCCCCCTGCAAGCATGATATGTCAGAATGATCAACACAAAGAACGTGCATCTGGTAGTAGGAGTCCCTTGGAATAGATTTTTCTTCATCAACCCGATGTTAAATGTTAATTTCTGCTGTTATGGTAATGCGCCACTCCACTAAGAGTCATCTAATGTGGTTATTCAACCATTTCATATTATCCGTTTACTTTAACGACCATTCAAGTGAGAAAATGGCTTCAATTAACGCTACAGGCTGTTGTTACAGTTTGCAAATCATTTCAATTATTTTCCTTTACCCACAATGATGCAAAAACACATTAACACACTGAATATCTATCTATATTGCTCCAGTAATTAAACAAACCCATTTCAAAGACATTTCAAGTTCTAAGTTCTTAAGTATTGATTTTCCAGTTCAGGGAATGGGTTGTTATGACATGCAGGGATTACACTAATCGAATGTTAATTCAGTGCTTTTGAAATTGAGGTCCAGTATTTTTCTGATTAGGCATCTTACAAACAGGGTTCATTATTATTGTTGTTCTTATTATTGTCACAACACAGCAGCGATGTGGGCTATGGACCAGAAGGTCCAGGGTTCAAGTCCCACCCTGACCCATGTCTTAAGCTGCCACTGTTGAGTCCTTGAGCAAGGCCCTTAACCCACAATTGCCTGGATTGTAAGACTGTATCAATTGTAAGTCGCTCTAGATAAGGGCGTCTGCTAAATGCTGTAAATGTATGTGGATATTACATTTGATACTACACCATTACTATCATTATTCTAACTTGCTATGTGTGTATCTTTTTCTGAATTAGGCCTAGCAGTGTGGATTAACTCTTACTTGAATTACTCCATTTACATGAATTGAATGATTTCCAGTTAAGGGTGAGCAATATCATGATATTTTATAGTATTGTGACAGGCAATGTGCTTTTCTGACCATATCGTGGATATCGTCGGTGCTTAAAGAACCCTGACCAACTACACGTTTCATTATAAAGAATGGAATTAGTCCTGATTAATTGAATGAAGTGCAGCACATTTTGAAAAAAAATCACCAAGTACAGAATAATATTTGAATAGTAGTTTGCAAGAATCTGTCGCTACTGAGGCATTTTTCTGTGATCGCATGTATCGTAATAGATATCGTGTATCGTGATTTTTTCCCTTTCATTGTTTTTAAGTGAAGACGACTGAATAATACAATGAAATGTTAATGAGACAAATTTCTGATATTCATTTTGGGTAAATTATTCATTGAAATGATTAAAACAAATTGTTGGGTGCAACACTATTGAGACAGAAACCAGGACAAGTCATGACTCCATTATCCTGAACGGAAAGCTTTATTGTATAAACAACTTTTTCCCCCATAAATGCTGAACCCATTGTACTATTGCATCCCTAGTTCACTTGCATGATGGCTCTCCTCAATAGAGCTTCGGTGTACATGCTACCACTTCTTGAAATTCACGATATGCCATTTCCCCAAATAAAAAAAGACAAAAATTCTGATTAAATGCAAAGACTGGAATCCACCTCTGACCGGTCATGTGCAGGGAACGTGAACAGTCAAAGATGCAATCAGACTAAGTAGACTGTCTCATTAACCTGTCTTAAGGTTGTGTGTCAGTCAAAAGCTCTTTATATAGAGACCCCACTACATAGCAATAAGCAGCAAGGATCCGCCCAAGGTATTGAGACAGATCCAACAAATACTCAGTAAAAGTGCCAGTCTACTCAGGTCAAATACTTCTCGCATGGGTGCTCCTAAATAAATATTCAGTTCAGATTTTATTCAAAAGAAGGCGCAAATGCAAGCCGTAGGGCCCTGCTGTACCGAAACACTTTCTGATATAAGAAAATGCCATTTCTTACAAAGAAACATAGGCCAAAAACCATTTTACAGGCACTAAAATCCATTCTGACAAATTAACCCGAACTGAAACTTTTGCTCACGTCCCTAACACTCAGTAACGCTAGAATGACCTTCTAGCACATCGAAATGCCACGCCGTGTATTGGTGATGGTATTTCTTTCCACACCAGATAAACCAGCGTAACATAAACACTCTTCTGTTCCCAGAACAGATTTCACTACTGATTCCCTTTACTGTGTCAGGGTGCAGAAGCTCCTTGCTCAGTTTTGAGTGTACTGGAAAACCCTTTAACTCCCCGAAACACTTTTTAAAACCTGACAAAGCTTTCTTAGTACTGAATATTCTGATGTGAAACTCTCCAAAACACTCAATTCACCCTTTAAGGCACTGGATCTTCTTTCAGTCACTGGAATCTCCTTTCATCCTTCTGAAGCACCTTCAAATGTAATCAATATACCCTTCAATGCACAAAACACCTTCTAACTCACGGATATGCCAATCACACTACAGAAACACTGGCTGATGTCTCATAACACTTTGCAAAGCCTTTTATTAAACAAAACATTCTGAAGGACTGTCACGTGTGTCTGTCTATAGGGCCATGGTGCAGTGTACTTAAATACTCATTCATGTCTCAAAAGATGCTATAAAACAGCCAAACATCTTACAGGCTCTGATATACTAAAACCCCTGTATGTGTGCTGGATGAAAAACTAAGTCCTGAATCTGCTTTTAATGAACAAACTCACTAAACACCAAAATAACAGACCGACCCATAAAGTAGCCTTCTTCATAAAAAGACCTACAGACCCCAAACAGCTTTAATTTTACATAAACCATTTTCAAAAGTACTGCAATCTGCTTTCAGCAAATGGACTCACCTTATCTTGTACTTAAGCACCCGCTGATGTGGTGAAATACCAACATTTTATAGATATAAAGAAAGACATAGACATGCAAACACCATTTGAGGTCTCGAACCTTGCCCAAACAGATTTCACTGTACTAAACCACATTCTCATGTGCTGAACCTCTAGCTCACACCATAAAACAACACTTTACCACGAACACAAACTCATTCTGAATCCATAACATACATTTAAATACCTGGAAACCTCTGACCCCTGCAAACCTACTGACAACACCACCATTTGTTGTCTGAAACATAGGGGTGTTCTTCGTCCTGCAGAGAGGTAGGATGGACCACTGAGCATACGCACTGAAGCCAGCGTTCCAAGTTAAAAACGAGTGAACAAACTAGAAGACAAAATACAGACACCAACAAGTGGATGTGGTTTGGCTCTGAAGAGACGGATGTTGGTCTAAAGATGGCAATATGCAAACTGTGTCAGAAATCGGTTGCTGTTCAAGGCAGCTCAACAACTAACTCATTTCACCATCTGCGAACTAACCACAGGGCAGACTATGAAGCCACTTCGGGAGCCAGGTGTCCATCACAGGCTTAAACCAGCAAAGCTACCAGCACGAAAACTCATTAATCAAAGGTTAGCAGAATCACCCTGCAAAGAAAGCATTATGGACTACTTGGTTCTGAGTTGTTCTCTGAGCTTGGCAATTGTATTAATTGGAGAACAACTCAGAACCAACCAACTCAACCCGGGCTACCAATATTCAAAATTATTTCATTATGAACTACGACAAGAAAAGCAACAGATGGGAAGACCTAACAAATTCTGTCACCAATGACATATCTTTTGAATACTAGACCCAAGCTAGGCTATACACTCTCAAAATATCATCAAATTAACGCTGTAAAATCCCAGAAGACACAGATTTTTCCCCTATATCACTCACTGCTACTGAAATGCACTGCAAAAACATGAATGCAATGGTGACAAACCATTTCCTAAAGTACTGAACCCGCTTTCAGTCAATTAACTACACCGCGTTGTACTCAAACCCCATCTGAAGCCAAGAAAAACCTTTCAAGGTCCTGAGACACCCAAAACACCCAAACAACCTTCATTAGTGAGAACCACTCTTAAAGGTAACTGACAACTGGTTACAATCCAAGCAAATGGAGGTTAAGGGCTTTGCTCAAGGGCCCATGTCAACAGTACGAGTCGGGACTTGAACCTTCCACCTTCTGGTCAAAGTACTGAATCTTTCTTCAATGAATGAAACCGCCCTTCACTTTACTAAGTCAAGTCAGATCTATTTCTATAGTGCTTTTTACAATGGAGCAGTGTCTCAAAGCAGCTTTACAAGTTGAGATGATCTCCTAATATCTACGTCCAATCCCAAATTGAGCAAGCCTAGGGCGACAGTGGCAAGGAAAAACTCCCTAAGTGTTATGAGGAAGAAACCTTAGGAGGACCAAGACTCAAAAAGAGACCCACCCTACTTGGGCAACATAGATGATAAATGTAAGAATGAAACTAATTTATCTAAACTAATAAGTCATGGAGTCGCCACTTGATATACTCCAGGTCCTGGAACGAGTACTAACCCATCCATACAAGCCTTCATCACACATCACACTTCCACACACTCCTCAGGGTCTTAAATCATCTTTCATTGTTCTGACCCATGTCATGATTCACAACGTGTTTATGGACACCAGCACCGACACTTTCCAGTGGAAGACAGAGGTGGACATTCAGACACAATTAGTACCAAACTCTATGGAAAAGGCTGGCTGTACGGCACACTGTGGTCTCACTGGAACTTCTCAGCGTACGGAATCCCACCGCAATGACAGGCATTACAGCGGCTGCCCAAAGCCCAGGTTTGGAAGTGGGAGTAAAGCATGCTAAACTCACCGAGCAGCAGAAGTTTGACCTCCTTAGCCGCTTTCTCTCCATCCTCCCGCAGAGTCCGGTCTATGGCCCGGGAATGCTCCGCCGCCGCTTTATCCTCATGACTCACCGTGCAGCCCATCTGCTTCAGCTTCACCCCGAGAATTTTTACGGCAAAAAACACCAAGCTCACACTTTCTGGGGCTGGGAACTCGGAGGCAAACAAGCCTGGTTTGAGCAAGTTCACTTCCCTCTCGTGAGCAGAATAAAGTTAGCTAGCTGAATGTTAGCTCTGAATGACAGGTGTAAAAACAACGGCTTTATCCACCTGGGTGAGACCCAAGTCGCAAATGGAAAAGGTGCTCCAAAAAACGTGGAAAGGCGAAAATGGGTTTCAAGGGTCCAAAGTTAAACGCAGTAACCGAGCTGAGAGGTGTGACATGACGCGCTCTTCATAACAAGCCCGAGTGAAGGAGAGGGGGAAAAAAACTTCAGAAAGAATTTTCCGTCCGTGCCAAGCAGAAGTTCTCCAGCGAAAAGCAGAAACCACAAACGGGAACCAAACGTAGAAAAGAGCAAGCGTGAAAAGTCCCAGAGCGGTGATTTTCAGCCCGTAATCCTCGCCTCACGGCTGTGAGCTACAAAAACCGTTAGTTAGTGAACGGTAGTTAGTCCTCGTGCGCAGTTTAAACGTGCCTGAACGCTCCGGTTAAACCGCCACACCCGAATCACTGAGAAGTTCCTTCTGCCACAGTACAGCCACTGACCCCGCCCACTACTAGCCCTCGCCTATAAAGACCGCCCATCGCCGTGCAACATCATGGGAAATGTAGTTTTTGTTGTTGGGATTTTTTTTTGTCGTTTTTTTTTTTTACTATACATCGCAACGTACAGCTGATAGACTACAATTAAAGTAGAGCAATTACGTTTATGATTATTCCTTCGCAGAAATAGTGATATATATATATATATATATATATATATATATATATATATATATATATATATATATATATATATATCTGTTCCTTGTTTCTGCACTCATTGCCCTTTTTATCAGCTCCGCTTACCTCTATCGCTCTGCATACTTTGATAGCTCTCCTTCCTTGTTATTCGATGATCAGAACCCAGCAGCACAGGGCACAGGGCTGGAACCAACCCTAGACAGGGTGCCAGTCCACTGCAGGGTACATGCACACACAAACAACATACACACACACGCACACACACTTTAGAGACACCACCTGACACATGTTTTTAAGGAAAACCAAGACGAAATCTGTGCAGATTCAGGGAGAACATGCAAAGTTCACATAGGCCAGGTTAGGCAATGTGGAGTGACCTGTCTCTCTTCCCTCAGACACAGCCAATCTCTAAATGTTAGATGCTAGAAGGCACCGACAAGACCTCGCTTATCCCACTGTATTCAGACTTACACCAACCTTCTGTTGTTATTTAGGCCTAAATCTTGTCTATCAGGTTTTATAGAGCAGAACCACGATCAAAGATGTGCGTTTTGTTACCGCCCTCTAGTGTCCACATAGTGCAAAGCGCCCCAGCTTTTTATTATGAAAAGCGCTTAAATGAATTTGACGTGTTCTCGCCATCAAAAAATATTTTCTTTATCTTAATGTTTGTTTCTTAATGTACAGCAGTTGCGTAGTCAAAATAAACAAACTATTGGTCACAAAAATTATTATTCTCTTATCTTTATTTACTTTTTAGCCATGTTTTGACTCCGGCCTATTCCCAGAGAACACAGGGTGTAGACATAAGCTTGCCTGGATCTGACGCTAGTTCATCACAGAGCAGCACTGGAACGATCTCACCTGGCTGTCTCTGTCTGACTCTCAGCACCTGATACTCAAGCCAGCCAGAAGACATTGTTGGGACTGAACCTGGGTCTTTGCAGTACTGGGCTAGGGAACTGACACTGGATCAGTCAAGCACAAATAAACTTGAATAATCAAACACCAGCATCTCTGAATGCACAATTCAGCAATTCTTAAAGCAGATGCCCTACAGCAGCATAATATCACTCCTGCCCACTAAGAACAGGCAACTGAGGCTACACTTCACATGGGCTCACCAACATTGGACAATAGAAGATTGGAAAAAATGTTGCCTGGTCTGATGAGTCTCGATTTCCTGCTGTGGTATTCAGATGGTCGGTATAAACAACATGAAAGCATGGATCCATCCTGCCTTGTATCAACGGTTCAGGTTGATAGTGGTGTAATGGTGTGGGAGATATTTTCTGGGCACGCTTTGGGCTCTTAATACTAATTGACCATCGTTTAAACACTGCAGCTTGCCTGAGTGTTGATGCTGACTTTGTGCATCCCTTTATGGCCACAGTGTACCATCATCTGATGCCTACTTCCCTCTTGGCTGTGTTACCTTCTGGCTCTCCTCTTTGTAGCTACGCTGCTATAGCTAATGCTGCCGGAATCTCATGCTACACATGGCATCAGTTATTGTTAATAGACTCTGAGCTCTTAAACAATAACTAACTACATTTTCTGTTTTCTCTCCGAGCTGTGTTCCTGTACCAGTTCCAGCCCCACAGAGTAAGATGTTCATCATCTTCAACTCCACTCAAGTTGTTTCCATCATCAGCTCCAGCCCCACCATACCCGGGCCACACCAGGGAGCAGTAACTCTCTCTTTTCTCCAGTTGGCTGGGGACAAAGTGCCACCAAGGACTTTCCTGCTTAGACTCAAGACCCTACAGTGACTCTGTGTATCGGATTGCGTAATGAAGATATGCATATTTTTAAGTCATTTTATTTGAACTAACACTATAAGACTTATTAGTTTAGATAAATTAGCTTCATTCTTACATTTATCATCTACGCCGCCCAAGGAGGTTGGGTCCCTTTTTGAGCCTTGGTCCTCCCAAGGTTTCTTCCTCATAATGCTTAGGGAGTTTTTCCTTGCCACTGTCGCCCTAGGCTTGCTCAATTTGGGATTGGACGTAGATATTAGAAGATCATCTAAAAATGGTAAATTTGCTTTGATACAATACTCCATTGTAAAAAGCGCTATAGGAATAAATCTGACTTAACTTGACTTGACTTCTTGCAGGGTACCGTGCCATGTCACAAAGCTCAAATCTTCTCATACTGGTTTCACTGTTTACTGTAATCAAGTGGCCTCCACAGTGACCAGATCACAATCCAATAGATCACATTTGGGATGTGAACAGGAGATGGATGTGCCGCCGACAAATCTGCAGCAACTTCATGATGCTATGACATAAATATGGGACTGTGGTAGGATAGCAGTGAGGGTACTGGATTATGGACCAGAAGCTCCAGGTTTCAAATCCCACCTCTGCCAAGCTGCCACTGTTGGGTCCTTGAGAAAACCCACATTTGCTTGGATTGTAAGATTGTATAACTTGTAATTTGTTCTGGGTAAGATTGTGTGCTTAATAATGTAAAGGTAAATGTAATATGGAGCAAAATCTCTGAGTTATATTTGAAGTACCTTCTTGAATCTTTGCCACAAAGAATTAAGGCAGTTCTGAAGGCAAAATTGGGCAGAACTTGCTGACCTAAAGGTTGCAGTCTTGTGTGGGTGTGGGACTGCGGTGGTTAAAATACTGGAGTGGACCAATAGGTGCAGGGTTCAAATAACACCACTGTTGGGTCTTTGAGCAAGACCCTTAAACCACAAATGCTTGGACTATAAGACTCTATCAGCTGTAAATCGTTCTGGATAAGAGCTAAATGCAGAAAGCCTCAATGGATCCAAAAATTAAGATTCTTAATCCTCAGCCTGTCAGATCACCTCATTATAAATTTGTTTCTGTCGTTACTACATAAATGTGACTGACAAATGTGTGCCCATGATCGCTGTATGTAAATACATAATGAACACAACAAATCGTTGAACACACCTTCAGTTGGACTTTTATTTATTGCAACATAGTTTACAGTACAATAACTGCCCGCCATGTACTCGGTATATGAAGAAATAAGGAAAGGAAAAGACATGTAACTGGCTTTTATTTGTTTATAAAAGCACTTAAAAAATTATTATAGATTTTAATAATCAGACTAACCTCTGCCTATTTACAGTGTACAAACTAGATGTGAATGTTTGACAAAGTGTTTGTATTTGCTTACATGTCGCATGTTGGTCACGGACACACACACACACACACACTCAGTTTACAATACACAAACAGACTACTAGATGTACTTTTTGTCCTCATACTTATTTCATTCTACTAGGACATATCAGGATCAGACACCATCTCACACCATCAGTTATAAGACATACAGTGAAATGTTTAATGCACAAAAGACCAAGATATATGAGATACTGTACACAAACGCATATATAAAAGGACTTGTCAGAGTTCTTTACCTCATCTATGGCCCTAATCACAAGCTGCAATTAAAAAAAAAAAACTCATAACATGAAATTATAATACCACACACTTTCCCTGCAATGTAATTCTGCTCAAAGACGATGGAAGAAAGCTGAGGAAAGATTTACATTTAAAGCAGAGATTGTGCTTTTTGGGTGGTCAAGTAAATATCTTTTGGCATTTAAGCCAAAGGTTTGCGTTGTTGTGCGTCCAGGTTCTGAACATATTTCTGAATCTTCCAGTATGTGCATAATACACGTTTAAGACAATAAACATGTGCATGGTTAAGAAAATATTTCTAGGTTCTGTTAAATGGAAAAATAGACCGATCTGACTGGCAGCTACATGAAATAGTAAAATAGAATGAACTTATATTTGTGACATTCATTCATTCATTCATTCTTATACTCTCTCAGTCGAATTCAGGGTCACAGGGAGCTGGGGCTTAGCAGGCAGCACAGGGTGCGAGGTGAGAACTACCCCTAAACAGGGTGTGACTCCATCACTGTCTTTGGAATATGAGAGGAAAGTGGAGTACCAAAAGGAAACCCATTCAAATAAAACTCGCAGCTCCACCCAGCTGGAATCGATCTCTAGCGATCTCTGTGAGGCAACAGCACTAACCACTTGCACCAGAGTGCCACCCATATGTTTGTGACATATTTCGATTTTTAAAAAAGCAGTTAATTTGGAGTTCACTGTATTAAGTTAACTGAGGAAAAGTGAATTACTTAATTAACTGCAGAACTGACTAGGTGCTTGGGTGGCACAGCTAGCGACATGCTAGCCTACTGCGGTGGTGCCGCAGGGCCTGGTGACACAGAGGCATGACTGGTCACCTGCAACCCTGACTAGAATGAGCAGGATTAAATCGTGGAGAGAAATGTTTCCATTCATTTTACACGAACCGAGGAAAAGTTAATCGGCGACAGATTTTTACTTGTAATTACACCGTTTCACCAGCAGATGCCACCACTCATTCACATGATACTTCATTAGTCAGGCTACATCACTTCGCGCTCCGTGAATAAGTATTAAAGCAGTTTCATTTGATCACAGATCGTTGTAAATGGAGATATTACTTGTTTTATAAATACTTTTAGTTTGCATTAATGTATTGAAAGCTACGTTACGAGGCTGTCGTGGTATAAAAGCCTTAAGGCAATATTCTGTGCTGAGATTGCAGACAAATTTGTTGTTCTCGTTGCTCTCCAGATCAGGAACATTGCTTTGTAACATTACTGAAGCTATTTTATCACTACAGAGTCATGGATAGTCAACACTATAAAGTAATTAAAAAGACCGTCTATCCACCGAATTGTGAAGTACCACAAGATACAATATTTAACACGCCTAGTTATATAGCACGGGTTACTTCTCCAAGAGGATGCACACACTTACACACATACACACACATCTTTACGGTTAGTAGTACAAAGGCAATAAAACTCTGTCTATAAAATATATGTGATAGATTTCCATAATATATTATTACAGTTCATTCCTAGAGCTTTAATGGCTCAAAGTTGTGCTTTGTAGCAGTAAGTGCTAGAGCTACAGGTTCAGTCATTATCCCATTCTCACACTCAATCAGGAACTCTTTTCCAGGACTGATAGCTCCATAGTTAGTCCCGGATACATCCGGTAACATTCGCCTTGTTTATGCTGTATATGCTTTCAGGTCTGGCATGGTTTCTGCCCTTCATACACAAACCACCAGAATATAAAGCAACAAGCCTTCACTGGTGCCATTGAACTGTTTGTTATTAGGAATCATCATACTTGTAGAATCTCTTATTCTCAAGGATATGTACGTCATTAAATCAACTACAGTGTATTGTAATGATCCATTGGCAAGACTTGCACACGAGACTCGCATGCTAGAATCTCGTGACTTGACACATCCTCGCATGCTAGCCCCACAAGATTACCAAGCTAGGTTCTAAACTGTTTTTGTTTTGTCAGGGATACGAGTACTCTTGATACCCACACTGAAGTCTTGCATCGGTGATTTACAGTGTATTCGTTCACTCACTTGTTCACTTGTTGCACTTTGAACTGCTGCTTTATGAAGGTGCTATAGAAATAAAGATTACTGTATGGACTGTGGTAGCCTAGCGGTTAAGGTCCAGGGTCAAATCCCACCTCTGCCAAGCTGCCACTGTTGGGACCTTGAGCAAGGCCCTTAACCCACAACTGCTTGGATTGTAAGACTGTATCAATTGTAAGTTGCTCTGGATAAGGGCGTCTGCTAAATGCTGTAAATGTAAGATTATTATTATTATCTTCAAGATTTGACTTGGACACTAGAGACTCATCTGGACCCGCATTCTAGAAGCTCAACGGAACTCGCATGCTAGGGTTTCGACTCACCAGAGACTCGAGACTAGAGGCTCACGCGCTAGAGACTTGAGATTCCCCATGGACTGGTATACTAGCGCCTCAAACTCGACCTCACTCTACAGACATGACGCGGACTTAAGCGCTACAGAGTCGAGCTTGCGCACCATAATTGGGAAAACCCATTCACACGCGTTTACCAAGCAGAACCTGTGGTCCTGTTAAGAATTAGCGTTCCAGCCTATTAGGGTTCAAACTATACGAGCTGTTCTGACAAGGAACGGGTATAATAATCAGGTCGGTAGCTAGAATCAATTTCCAACTTCAAAATTCATCTCTATACATTCAAGGCTATCCATAATCAAGGTAAGGAACGAGTATAAGTAGCAGGTAAGTGTTTCTAATGAACTGTGATGTTTGAGTATACAGTATAAACCGTACAGCGTTAGGTCACATCTCTCTGCTTATACGGTCCATCCTGAAATATGTCTTACACATCCATTTTCTTTGCTGCACCAGCCTTTCCTGCGGTCACATCTGCCCTCATTACTGATGCTTCACTGCAGAAATGAAGGACCCTGCAAGTTTAGGATTGTATTATCTCAGCAGATCTTACTGTGCTTCCATATGAAATCTTTTGCCTCTCCACTTTTTCCCCATTACCTAACATGAATCTGGTCTGTTTACATTCTAGGAATGATATGATTACCAAGAATTACCAAACACATCACTACATGATGGTCAATACCTCTACACTTACTGACTGATATTGAAATGCTGAACAATATATAAACCCACACATATAAAAACCATCGGATATATATTTACAGTTTGCATATGTGTCACACGGTTAATGTGCTATGCTCTATTCGCTACAACATCAACTAGCCGAGGAAAAGCAGAGGCCGAGGTCAGCAACCCAAAATTGACCTCAAGCTTCAACGCTCCTCAGCTGTTGAACAGATTATTGCCATTTCATAGATAAGAGAGACAGTAATTCATCCGAGAATAACAGACGTCTCACACACGGGCACCTACACAATACCACAACAACTAGCTCTGCCATCAAAAGGTAGTCCATATACCCCCGAAAAGAGACCCTGTTTTACTGATTCCAGCGCTGTACCTGTTGTGAACAGCAGAGGTCACTATCGGACAGATTTAGAAGCTGGATGAGGATGGGAGGGTTGGTTGTTTCTTTTAAATCTATTTTAAAGGTCAGTTTGGCAAGAATTCAGGAACCTGCTTCAGATGTACGTTTGTGAGTCCCCATATCATTTTCTCCATAGGTTTGGACATCGTCATTATCACCATCATTACTTCTGTACTTTCCGAACAATAAAGTCACAGAGTATAAGATTTGCCTCCTAAATATGGGGTTGCCGTGGTTACACTCCTTTCAACAAACCATGTTGAGGGCATGCCTGGCCTGCGTCACGTGACACACAGTCCCAGCTCCCATCCTGAGGAGTGCTGAGACTCAGACATACAGACATGTGCAAAAGTCTTAGGCCACCATTAAATTTGTTGTTTTAGCAATGGTATAATGACCATATATCATATTTTCGACGACTGGACCCTGAAATTTCAAACTTAGATTTGTCACCCCATAATACTGTGTTCCACTGATCTTCATTCCAATCTTTGTGAGCTTTAGTACATCTTAGCCTTTTCACCCTGTTCCCCTTTCAAAAAAGTGGTACTTTGCATCCCAGTGAAGCTGCCAGATGCTGTTATTGCAAGTGTAAGGAGAGGTCACACCAAATACTTGTCACTGTAGCTTATGGAAGCTGTTTTCTCTCATGTTTTCCTGTAATTTCCTTTATTTTCTGGTTAAATTCTAACAAAGGGGCTGAGAAATAATTACATATGGTTACATTTGCTAAAACAACAAATCTAATGGTGGCCTAAGACCTTTGCACAGTACAGTATATCAGTAACTTGTGGCACCAGGAAACCCCAAAGGTCATTACAGACACCAGTTTGGGGCAACAATGAGAACCCTGGCCATGAAAGCAATCACTTCACCAGAGGCATGATCCATACCATGGTGGTACACCACAGCAAAGTGCCAGGAAACCCCAGACCTGCTCTGCCTGGTCATTACAGTCACCTGCGAGACTCCTCACCAAGCTGAACTCAAACCTCAGGGATATGAACCAGAAATGGTTAAGCATCGCGAACCAGCGCTCTACTGCTGAGCCACTCTGGTTTGTGTCCCACCTCTGGCAAGGTGAGATTTGAGTTGTGGTTCATGTTGGCAAGCTTGCTAGGTCATTGCTTGCTAGGTCTGGCACAGAACTGAGGGCCTGTCAATGACCAAAGATCTGGAACCAGAAAAAGATCAGAGGTCGTGTCCCATCTTGTCAAAGGTCCTCGAGATACAGGGCGCCCCCAGAAACTAAGTGTGTGGCATGTGACACAGAAGAGGTTGCCACAGTCACAAGACGTTCTTTTTGTTTGTGCCCTATGTATATATATATGGAACACAATCAAAAAGAAGTACAAACGTCTTGTGACAGTTGCATATGATATATATAGATATATATGCAAAAGTGTCATACAGGATTTAAGCAGCATTTAATGAATTAAATCTTGCTTAAATCCTGTATGCATATGTAGCAAGGATGAGCAGGTTGTTTCCTATAAGAGTTGCTTCCATACGTCATACAAGACAATAAAGCTTGCAGAAAACAATACATCTATAAAGCCAACTGTAGCTAACGTTATGAAACGTAGCTAACGTGATATCCAAGTCATACTGAAGTACTGTACTAGAGAAGACAGAGGAAGCAGCCCTCAAAATGATACCCAACTAACCACACCAGGTCCAGGCTGATACTTGCATTACTGACACACACACACACACACACACACACACACACACACACACACACACACACACACACACACACACCCAGTCTCTAGAGGCCCTGGCAGAGGATTCTACTGGACACACATATACAACAACTGTTAAAAAAATATTAAGTGTGAGCATAGCCTAGTGGCCGTTGCTTGAGCTGCTGCTCCCTGTCGTCCAATCGATGATGATGAAGCTCAGGCTCATTATCATAAACACCACGCCCACACCAGCGAAACAGGCAGCCTGAGTGAGAGAGATAGTCAGACAGACAGACAGAGAGACAGACAGACAGTCACACAGAGCAAGAAACACAGACAGCGACAGACAGACAGCAAGAGAGAAAAACAGAGAGAGTGAGACAGAGACAGTCAGACAGATAGACACAGAGAGAGAGAGACAGACACAGACAGACAGACAGAGTGACATAGTCAGACAGAGACAGATACAGACAGACAGAGAGGCAGAGATAGTCAGACATACAGATAGACAGAGAGACAAAGAGAGACACAGACAGACAGAGAGACAGAGATAGTCAGACAGAAATAGACAGAGACAGATAGGCAGACAGAGAAAGAGAGAAAGACAGACACAGAAAGTGAGAGAGAGTGAGACACAGACAGAGACACAGACAGGCAGAGAGAGAGATAGACAGAGACAAACAAACAGTCCGACAAGCAGAGAGAGAGGCAGAGAGTCAGACAGACAAAAAGAGAGAGAGAGACAGAGAGAGTCAGACAGACAAACAGAGAGAGAGAGACAGAGAGAGTCAGACAGACAAACAGAGAGAGAGAGAGAGACAGAGAGAGTCAGACAGACAAACAGAGAGAGACAGTAAGAGGCAGGCAGACATACAGACAGACAAAGAGAAGGAGAGAGATAGACAGAGAGGCAGAAGGAGAGAGAGAGAGAGAGAGAGAGGCAGAGAGAGAGAGAGAGGCAGAAGGAATGAGAGAGAGACAGAGAGACAGAGAGAGAGAGAGATTATTCATTAATCATACTCGCTTTGGCAACATTGTACCGTAACAGACACTAATGTGGGGACTGTGGTAGCCTAGCGGGTAAGGTACTGGACTATGAACCAGAAGGTCCAGGGTTCAAATCCCCCCCTCTGCCAAGCTGCCACTGTTGGCTCCTTGAGCAAGGCCCTTAAACCACAATTGCTTGGATTTTAAGATTGTAACAATTGTAAGTCGCTCTGGATAAGGGCGTGTGCTAAATGCTGTAAATATAAATGTAATGACACAACAATGAAAAAAAAGATAGTGTCTAAATACACACTTAATGTGTATTTACACATTAAGTGTGTAAAGTAATGAAGTGTGTAAATACACACTTAATAAACAAGATCTAATAACATCTATTATGTTAAACCCAATTATAAGGAAACATTAATTACAAAGTGTTTTGTCACATGCTCTCATTGGTCGGTTCTTGTTCACCATGTTTACATGCAGTGGACTCAACTAATCACACACACTCTCATACACACTCTCAGGTAGGGGTTTTCATTCAACTGTGACCTGCACCTCTATACATTACACCTCTTACTACTGTCTATAAGGATGAAGTACTGAAGCGCTCACCAGAATTTTGGGTGCTGAACGTGTGGGTTCATCCTCTTTGGGGACGATCCGAATGTAGAACACAGCTGGAAAGATGAAGATGAGACACGGAGCCGATGTGGCACCTGGAGGAATCAAGCATTGACATTTAATACACACTCTCATCTTTCTTACTTTCTATACCTGCTTATTCTACATCAGGGTCTTGGAGGGTTGGAGCCTAACAGGTAGCGGGTGTAAGGCAAGAACTGACAACTGAAAGGACACCAGTCCACTGCAGGACACACACAGACTGGGACACCAGGCTTACTGACCTAACTAACCTCTTTACAGTGTGAGAGGAAACCCACACAAACGCAGGAAGAACATTCAAACTCCATACAGACAGTGGCCAGGCCAGGACTCGAACCCAGGTCTCTGGAGGCGGGAAGCGACAGCACCAACCACTGCCCCCTGTGCCACAGACTTACAGCTGATTAAGGGTGTAATGACACACTTGCTCATGATTCGATTTGATTCTTGATACAGAGATCACAATTTGATTTTCTTACAATTCAAAAGACATTCGATAAAAACATTGCTTTTTTATTTCTGAAGTGTAATGATGCAAAACAATACACATTTTCTCGTATTTTGACCAAAAAGCCCCTACAGTTAAAATAAATGACTAGAAACAGAGGTTTAAAATGATCATAGTGTCACCATATCCTAAATAACCTGGTGAAAACATTCCTTTTTTATTTCTGAAGAAAGTATTTTTATACAAGAAAAGCATAAACAAAAATAATTAGTCCCATGCAATTAAAAGGAAGTAGGAGTTTTAAAAAATGCTACTGCAACAAAACGTCCTATTGTAACAATTTTATAAATGTAAATACCTAAATGCTATCTTACATTGAAAATAAAAGTAAACAAACAAGCCAGTTTCCACTGCAGAAGATAATGAAGAGGATAAAGGCATTCATTCATTCAAGTGTATGAAAATAGGAAATATAATTGCACCCTCTGGTGTTCAACAAATGAAACTGCAATTGCGTTCACTCCATGACGCACATTGTGACATTTTTGCATCGCTACAGCCCTACAACTGATACAGTCTAACGATACAATCCAGTCAACTGTAGGTTAAGGAGCCCAACGGTGGAAGTGCTAGGACTTGAACCCTGGTCTTTCTGGTCAGTATTCCAGTACTTTTACCGCCAAAAACACATTTAAACCTGAAATGAAGGCCTGCCTGATGCTAGACTGGATTCAGCGGGGTCTGCTCGTGTTACAAAATGAGAGTAAAGGTTTAACAACGTCTCAGACAAACCGACCTATAACTCCGAAGATGCCCAGGATGTTGGGGGCGAAGATGACCAGCAGGTTGATGGTCGTGAGGAGGACGATGGCGATGGCGATGTGCCTAGGCCACCAGAAGGTCTTGTTGGGGAAGAAGAGCTGCTGGATGGCTCTCCGCACCTGCACAACACAAATATTAACAGGTCGTGTCCGATTGTCGCTTCACGCAACATTTACATTGGACGCCCGGCCGCTGACTCACAGGGAACAAAACGATGGGCACGGTGAGCGTGACGGCGGTCAGTACGGCCACACGGACGCACAGGATCAGTGTGTCGTAGGGGTCGATCTTGCTGTAGGTGTGCAACAGCTCAGCCTCCACCTTATCTACACACACAAAATCGAGAGCTGTGAAAATGATCTGATATGAAGCTAAATTATAGTACACTCCCAGCCTAGGGGCCCAAATCCTTTCTAAATCAGTGCTGTTCCACTCAATGGTAATGGCTTCATACTGGTAATGAGTAGATGAAAAATGTTTCTCAGCTTGTGTTCGAAACAAGACCTATTCTCTACAGGGTTTAAAACTGGGGTCGAATTCATGAAAACCTGCGAAGGTGCTTACGACAAACACTAAGAAGTTCCTAAGAATGTTCTTAAATGCAATTCTCCCAAAAAACGTATTCAAAAAGTTCTTAAATACAGTAGTACCTCGGTTCTCGTCAATAATTCGTTCCAGAAATCTTGTTGAGAACGACAAGTACCGAGCAAATTTTGCCCATAAGGAATAAAGTAAATTGAATGAATCCGTTCCAGATCCTCAGAAAATCCACACTGCATAATTAATTACATGCGTTAATGGAGTTGTATTGTACAGGTGCTCCCTGATTTACGATGGGGAGATGTTCAGACATATCCAATTTTCCGGTCCACCTTAAATGACTGCAGTTACGTTATGGCGCCTGTAAGTGGAGATTCAGCCTCATGGTAAGTAATGACAAGAAAGTAAATGTTTAAAACACTTTAAAACCTACAGTTGGAAAAAATCATTAACACAACACTGATTTGTGTTGAAACACATGATGTAATTTATTGGGTAATCGCCAAAACACTTACTCTACTGGTGAACTCATGGCACTAGCACAGCTGCTAAGCTAACTGCAGCCTGTTTTGCTTTCGTTTGGCTCTTATAAACTAAGCTTTTTAGGACCCATGGAGACTTATTTGCAGTATGAACACAGTACTGTAGATGTCCAAATAAAGAAAAACACGATAAACACAGAGAGCTATTGTGAATCTGAATCACTGAATCTCTGTGTACTGAATCATGAATCATGGATTGTGAATCGAGTTTCGGCTGAAATGAGTCGTGCGGCTCGACTCATACAAGTTTAAGCAAGTGCACTGAATACTGAGCAAACGTCGAGAACCGATTCAATTATATCTAGTCAAAATGTGCCGAGAACCGAATTTGACCATTTCCAAGGTGGTCGAGAACCGAGGTACCAGAGTATTGTCAGAAGAATATCTTATTTTTTACTCTTAATAGTTTTCTTATGTAGGTTATGATGCACTTTACAACGGGACACACTTTGCATTTATCTTTATCTAGTTTAATCTGCTCAAAAGACAGCAATGTCTTCTCTGACCTCCAGCATCAACAAGGCATTTTTGCCCAGAGAACTGCTCTCATTGGATATTTTCTCTTTAAACTCTTAAGATGGCTGTGCATGAAAATCCCAGTAGATCAGCAGTTTCTAAAATACTCAGGCCAGCCTGTCTAGCACCAACAACCATGCTGTGTTCAAAGTCACTTGAATCACCTTTCATCCCCATTCTGATGTTCAGTTCGATCTTCAGCAGGCCAGCCTGATCATGTCTACATGCCTAAATGTGCCTGCCATTTGATTGGCTGATATTTTTGTTAACACGCAGTTAAACAGGTGTACCTGAAAAAGTGTCCACTGAGCTTATATACTTGTAGTATATACAGTATACAATTTAGTATACAATCACTGGCACCCCCTTACAAACCAATCCCAATCTTAACAGAGCTTATATGTGAATGTGGATCTTGGAAACAGAAAGAAAAGAAAGAATTGGGCAATGTGACCACGTTCCTCACCGTAGAACGTCAGATATCCGAAGAGCGCAGCCAGGAAATACATGACGTACATGACAGCGATGGAGATGTTGGACACGTGCTGCATCTTCTTCTTGCTGGGACTGAAATCAGAGGATATAATTACACACAAAAACACTTAGTCATGCTCACACACTCTGATCACACTTTTGAAACACACATTTGTGATGATGGGGTTCTCAGCATGCTTTCCTGCTCCAACTTGCAGTGTTTATTATCTTTTAGGCCAAAAACACATTAACAGAGGACTGCAAAAAGATGTGTTCTTCCACCGAAAATATCAACATGGTGAGTGGACTGTGTGTTCAGTTTAATCTCCTAGTGTTTCTTTGTGTATGTGTAACTAAAAACAGTATCAAAAATATAGAAAATATAGAAAAAAATGTTTCTCGTATCACCATCCGCGCGGCCGCGAAGAGGAGGGGTAACTTAAAGCCCAAACAAGGAAGAAGACGGAAGGCCTGCGTATCGCCGCAGCGACTAGGGCACTCAATTCAGACACAACTCAAGTTCGTAAACATAATCTGATCCACAGCATTACACAGAACCCAGACCAACATTCACGTCACGCCTCGTGACTGGCCCCAAAACTGTGGGAACTAAACGAAGGTTCCACTTACTTGCGCAGCTCGGTGTAAATCGGGAGCACCTCTGGGTGGCACACGAACGCGAATGCCAGGATGGGAATGGTGTAGGCCGTCTGTAAACGTACACACACAAACATGCAAAACGTCACCATGGATACCAGGGCTTTCACTACAGCCTCCGCACCACTTCACAGGCGTTACAGATGGGGTGCTTGACAGAGGGAGAGCTGTTTAGGCAACAAAGCTGGGTGCCATCCAGTTTAGACTGATTAGGGATGCCAGACCGGTGCCCTAGGCTACAGACTCTCACAGGCGTCCTATTGGGATGCCAAACCTGGCATGTGGAATTTCTCTATAACACACATTCAGACACAGTGAGAACGGAGACGGTGTGGGAACATGTGCACATGGTTGATATGACTGTGAACATGTGGGTACCAAAGAACAGGGTAAATAAGACTTCTGATAATCAGTATCAGACTGAACTGTAAGTGCACTCAGTAAACTCACAAGATCCATGGAAATGCCAACCGGTCGCATTTGCATTCCCATTTATACTAGTAGCACACTGACCAGCTGAACTTTAAAACCTCGGCCTGGTAACGTTCCCAAGCCTCCTCCCTGCTGGCCACCAAAAGGAACCTTATTTCTAAGTTTAATGTCTCATTTCTACCTATGATTTTTCCAGGTTGGGTCACAGCAGGCTCCCGGAGCCTATCCTGGAATTCAGGGGCACAAGTGAATACATACAGTTGAAGGGGCGTCCACTCAGGGCTCCAATAGGGTGGCTAATAAGGTTCATATAGTTGTATTTCTTTATTATTTCATTCATTACTTTACTCCCTATATTACCTGTCCTATATATTTCAAATGGCACTGAATAATAAACTGATAACTCAGTGTTTGTATAACACCGCTAATCGTCTCAACTTTATGTGTGTAATCATGCAGCACCTGAATATTAAGGTTGAACATGCGGGGGGTGCAGGAGAGGTCCTCCTCATGGGCCCTGACCCTGCTGTGTTCGATTATTACATCACTCATGTTCAACCCCGCCGTCCGGTTGGAGAAATCTGGAAATTGGCATGGGACCTGGAACTTCTTATAAATCACCTGTGGAGTGAAAGCATGAGAAAACTTCATTAACCAGATGTCTATTCAGTATTCAGCTGTTACGTCTTCTGTAGTAATCATATTAAATTATAAACTAATGAGTGCCTGTTCTAGGATTTACACAGATGTCCAAAAGAAATGTCAGGAATGGGCTAATCCTGAACAACATTCAGGTCCAAAGGTCTGAGCCCACCACCCAGAACAGTTATTACAAATCTATGCCATTCTATACTAATACAAATCCATAACATGTGACTTATCAGAGCAGTAAGCATACAAGTATGTAGTAAGGGAGTCAATGCTGTTAATATCTACATGATGATTTTCCAAACAGCAAGTGTTTGATTTTTCTAGGACTCTTGTGTACATGCACTGTATTGTGGTACGGGAGGAAGAAAGGTTCTTTATAAGGATATAAAACTTCACTCCCACTCACTTTTCATACCCACTCAATCTAATTCATATGAAGATGAGGAAGGGGGTGCACAGTTTCAAAGGCACCAAGCCGGTATATCAGGACGCCTTATATTTACATTTATAGCATTAAGCAGACGCTCTTACCCAGAGCAACTTTCAAGTTACACAACCTTACAATCTGAACAACTGTGGGTTAAGGGCCCAACAGTGGCCGCTTGGCCGAGGTGGGATTTGAACCCTTGACCTTATGGTCCATAGTCCAGTATTTTAACTGCTAGGCTACCACAGTCCCGCTCACTACTCACACAAGGAGATGCCATTAGTTGATGCCAGCTGACCTAATGCATGTCTTTGTAACAAGGTACGAAACCAACACAGATATGAGGAGAACATGCAAACAGGGACTTGAACCTGGGTGTGTGGAGCTGTGAAGTGGCAGTGATAACTAGTGCCCATCTGGCACCTATAGACTTAAATTAAGACCTTGCCAACTTTGGAGAAATAAATAGGGTAAAAACTGGGAGGCGTGGAAATGAGAAAAGTGTATTCACACCAACACAACTCCAGTCTGGAGCTACACATACAGTACACACTTACACGCTACAACACACACAGTCAGGGGATGTGAGAATCACACACGCTCACACCTCGGTATGCACACACACACACACACACACACACACACACTTTATACCCACAGACTTTTGCTGAAAATCTTTAATTGTCAGGCCGGGTGAGATGGATTTGAAGGTGCTGACTGAAGTCGAGACTAATCAGGACTTTTAATTTGCACTCAGTCAGCACAGCGAGGGAGAAAACTGCTTATTTAGAGTAAGCAGTGTGGGAACGCTCGGCCACGTGTTATGTAGGAAGACGGACGACGGACGTACCGAGATAAGGAAGAACACCATGCAGCTGAGAGAGAACCCGCTGGTGTAGCCCAGATAACCTGAAACACACACATGCAGACCACATCATGACCAGCATTGTACAACTGTTTGGCCCCAATAAGTCACTAAATATGGATACTTCCACATGTTCCACAATGGCCTTTACTATATAACAAGTCTCTGCACCTACATGCAATATAAAAGCAATACCAGCGGTGTTTATATGCAGCGGTCAAATACGCTAGCCCACTACCACGGAGACAAGTGTACAAATCTGGACACTGCCTCTATCTGGCCAGCTGCTACACAGATAGTACTGGCTATGTGTGAGGAAGAGAAGGTCAGACGGGGAATGCATCCCTTCCCTGCAACAGTGGAGCCACCATCCAATCGAGTTGCCAAAAAAAAAAAAACGAAGCTAGCAGATATTTTGCTCCTAGATCATGACATACACTGCCGTGCAAAAGTCTCAGGTCTAAAATAAATATGACCTAAAACATCATCAGATTTTCACATAAGTCTTAAAAGTAGATAAAGTGAACTCAGTTAAACAAATGAGACAAAAATATTATACTTGGTCATTTATGTATTGAGAAAAATGATCCAATATTACATATTACTGAGTGGCAAAAGTATGTGAACCTTTGTTTTCAGTATCTGGTGTGACCCCCCTGTGCAGCAATAAGTGGAACTAAACGTTTCCTGTAACTGTTGATCAGTCCTGCACACCGGCTTGGAGGAATTTTAGCCCATTCCTCCGTACAGCTTCAGCTCTGGGGAATGTTGGTGGGTTTCCTCACATTAGCCCTGCTCGCGTTCAGGTCCTTCCACAAACATTTCCCTTTGGATTAAGGATCAGGACTTTGACTTGGCCATTCCCCAAAACATGAACTTTATTCTTCTTTAACCATTCTTTGGTTAGAAATAGTTAGAAATAGAACGCTTGTGTGCTTAGCGGGTCGTTGTCTTGCTGCATGGACCCACCTTCTCTTGAGATTCAGTTCATGCAGACAGATGTCCTGCCATTTTCCTTTAAAATTCTTGATATAATTCAGAATTCATTGTTCCGTCAATGATGGCAAGCCGTACCTGGCCCAGATGCAGCAAAACAGGCCCAAACGATGATACTACCACCACCATGTTTCACAGATGCAGGATAAGGTTCATATGCTGGAATGCAGTGTTTTTTCCTTTCTCCAAACATAACGCTTTTCTTTTTCAACCAAAAAGTTCTATTTTGGGGTCTCATCCGTCCACAAACACATTCTTCCAATAGCCTTCTGGCTTGTCCACGTGATCTTTAGTAAACTGCAGACGAGCAGCAATGTTCTTTTTGGAGAGCAGTGGCTTTCTCCTTGCGACCTTGCCATGCACACCATTGTTGTTCAGTGTTCTTCTGATGGTGGACTCATGAACATTAACATTAGCCAATGAGAGAGAGGCCTTCAGTTGCTTAGAAGGTACCCTGGTGTCCTTTGTGACCTCGCCAACTATTACACGCCTTGCTCTTGGAGTGATCTTTGTTGGTCGACCACTCCTGGGGAGGGTAACAATGGTCTTGAATTTCCTCCATTTTTACACAATCTGTCTGACTGTAGATTGGTGGAGTCCAAACTCTTTAAAGATGGTTTTGTAACCTTTTACAGCCTGATGATCATCAACAACTTTGTTCTTGCCATGATACACTTCCACAAACGTGTTGTGAAGAGCAGACTTTGATAGATCCCTGTTCTTTAAATAAAACAGGGTGCCCACTCACACCTGATTGTCGTCCCATTGATTGAAAACACCTGACTCTAATTTCACCTTCAAATGAACTGCTAATCCTAGAGGTTCACATACTTTTGCCCCTCACTAATATGTAATATTGGATCATTTTCCTCAATAAATAAATGACCACGTATAATATTTTTGTCTCATTTGTTTAACTGGGTTCTCTTTATCTACTTTTAGGACTTCTAAAAGTATCTGATGATGTTTTAGGTCATATTTATGTACAAATATGGGGTTCACAAACTTTCAAGCACCACTGTATACATCATATTGTCGACGATCAGACTCAAAAATTTCAAACTTGGATTTGTCATTCCAGTCTTTGTGAGCTTTAACATATTTTAGCCTTTTCCCCATGTGAAAAGTGGTTTCTTGGCTGCTCCCTTTCCAAATAGGCCACTCATGATTAGCTACCAGATACTGCTATTGCTCAAATGTAAAGAGAAGTCACACTAAATACTATATAAGTTGTTTTTCTGATGCTTTCAGTGTGTTTCATATTGCAAACAAATCTCCTGTATTTTTTGGTTGTATTCTAATAAGGAGACTAATAAGGCAATAATTACGTATGATCATTATACCATTGCTAAACCAGTACAGCATGTGGGAGAACTGGTGACGATCTGTAAACTATGTCTTACCGAGCTGCTTCATCAGAGCCAGAGGAAGAATGACAGAGACGGAGACAATCACCACCAGGTAATTACCATTCAGATACCATTCTCTGTGAGAAGAAGAGAGAGGAGGGATTAAATAGGGCAATATACAATATGTACAATCAGAACAGCAGGAATCAACCAAAGTTGTTTCGTAAACAGTTAGAGATTGGATCGGAGCATCTCTGAAACATTCAAAGGAGGTGTGGCCTCTGGAGCTGTCGGTCATGGTGTAACTAAGGAACTAACAAGGGTCTTGCATTCATACAGCATTTAATACGAAAATGCTTTACATTAAAAACAAAAAAAAACAAGCTCACTCCTGGTCTGCACTGAGCGTCAACTAAGCGAGGAGTGCTGTGAATCGTGAACCTGCGGAATGTTCGGGTTCGAGTGTTGACCTTTAAATTTCAACTGTCACGTTGTCACACACCCCAAGCAGCCACACATGGCCCCTGTTCCTGTTAACCAGTATTTGTAATCCACAATTAACCATGGAATTACCATATATCCATAAATATTGGGACAGCTAATTATCCTTAGACATAACTATCTTCAAACTTAATTGACCTTCAGTCAAAAGTATTGGCACCCCATTACAGCTACTACACTCTATTAACACTTTACACATTATATCTCACTTTAGTCAAAAGTATTGGGACCCCACTACAGCTGTTATACTCTATTACCACTTTATACATCATGTGTCACTATAGTCAAAAGTGCTGGTATCCCATCACAGCTATCAAGAGCTTAGGACTGTGGTGGACCAGGGTTCAAATCCCACCTCTGCCAAGCTGCCACTGTTGGGTCCTTAACCCACAACTGCTCATAAGTCTCTGGATAAGGGCGTCTGCTAAATGACATAAATGTGGCTGTGGTACATAACACATACATATGTGGTACATAACACTACATAACATTTGTGCTCATATGCTTTTTAGGGTTTATCTAAAACGAGGCCCTTTAATAAGCTCCTTTCACTCATGACTGGATCAGTCAATGGGAGTGCCAAAGGGGTTCGACATTGACATCAGTGGCTCGAACCGGATCTCACGGCCTCTTTCGAAATGAGCTCCCCACACTTACTCTTTCTTTCCCTCTGCCTCCTTTTTCCTTTTCTAAAACCCTTAAGCTGATTATTCGCCCCCTCACTGGGTTCTGCGTAACTCTACCGTCACAGCAGGCCAAGAGAAACATGGTGACTTGCCACATCACGACCTGGAACAGGAAGCGTATGTCAGCGGAGGCTGAGAAACTCCGAAAGCAACAGTGAGACTTCGTCATCATGAGGAGGAGTGTGTGGGGTGGGTGGGAAAAGGGTGTCTATTTTGGTTTTGAAGTGTAAATTATGTGTCTGGACTGAGCGGCCTGCTCCGCATGCATACGTGTGTCTTTATGTGTGTGTATTTCTCAACTGCAGACTGAAGTGGAGGAGGATTCAGAGAGCGACACAAACGGCAGCACACACATACACTGCCAGCATGTCCCATCCGATCGTACGCTACAGCGCGTCTCAAGATCAACATCCCTGGGACTCAGAAGGCTTGAGAAGTCGGCGGTCACTATGGCAACCGCCTGCATCCTCATCCGTACTGCTTTCCTCATCGACTCTCCCGTGGATTCCTTATTGGTCCAGCAGAAGAAAATAGCCAAATAAGCCAGTTGGCGGCTCTGAGATGCCCTCCTGCACATCTGCCATCTGCATGTGCCTCGCACACTCACAGACTCATACACACTCCTACTGCGCCGCACCCACCCGCTGACTGCTGAGCTCTGACCTTCCCAACCTGAGCATGTACAGAGATGCATCATTTACTAATGAGCTCTGCGAGTCAGAGGGAGGCAGTTATTTTTGGACCACTGTGTCTGACTCAGACGTCCTCAGGGAACCATCCGTCTGATAGGGACTCACAAAGGGTCTACCACAACCATGCATATACACTGTGAATCCAAAAACTACAACAACAAAAAAAGTGCTGGACTCAATGGACATCCGGATTCAGTCATGCAGTAGTCACTCTGTAAAGGCTGACAGAGGATCATCAGCAATGTCATGATAAATCATTGTTCCAGGCAGTTAAAAACAGTACAGGTAGTCCCTGATTTATGATGGGATACGTTCCGACAAATCCATTTCCAAAGTTACATTTATCGTGAACCGAATATACATACTGTATATATCACAGGTTTTTCCTCACTACATTTCCCAGGGCTCACCACTCCTGCCACGTGACTCCCTACGACTCGTACTGCAGAGTTTCACATCTAGTGTAAATGCTTACATTGCTTTAAAACACTTGGGCAAAATCATTAACATAAAGCTTATTGTATAATAAAGTATTAACTATTTCATGTCATTTATTGAATAATGTACTGAAACTGAAAAACTAAAACGCAGCCACGGCTTTTCCTCACTACATTTCCCAGCACTCATCTATCCCGCCACGTGACTCCCTAGTTTCTCATTCAGCACAGCTGAGTATCAGAGTATGGCCGTTTCTCAATATGCGTACTTTCTGTACTTGTGTGTTTGAGAAAAGTTATCAGTCACAGCCCAGGCACTGTCTCCATTTCTAAGTTTGCATCTAGCCAAGTATGCTCCAAATCCCCGGATGTGTTCTTGCTCCGCCCATATTATCGAGGATGCATCGGAGCAGACTCGTGCGTATTCGGACAGCGAAATATCCCATAATGCATTGCCAGCTCGGTAATGGCGGATGAGAGGAGTCCCAACTGGATGTATAATTTCCAAAGTAATCCTGTTATTGTGTCACAGAATGAAGTTATAAGATTTTTTTAGGTGAGAATGTAGTTAAAATTCAACTATGCGGTTTATCATGATGGAGCTTACATAAAAAATGCTCAGACGATTTCGGAGATGTGACGTAAAGTTATTAACGTATTTATTATGCATTATATGTATTATTTATTCAGCCTGTATTCTAAATATGAATTGTCTGATATAAATTGAAGTTCATAATTAAATTCCCTTCTAAAATCAGACTTGTTTGGTGCTGGCTTATGTTTGGGAAGGTTTCTATTTATTCTTAAATGAGATCGGTCTGGTGTTACACGCAGATTAAACTATTCAATAGAAAGTAAAAGATCTGAGCACTTCTTCCACCACTGACAGGCTTTATACAAGATGTTTCAGGTTTTTATCTAGGTCTAAAAAGTAAACTGTCAAGTCTCCAAAGCCAAGTAAGCTACTGTTCCAATTGTAGAATAACCAAACTGCGTCCTCCCTTCATCGGGACAATGCACTCCTAGTCCAGACTTAGGAAGCACGCAAGTCCAAACTTTGCACACTTGGTATTGAGAAACGGCCCAAGTATAGCTTGCCCTTGGAAAAATTCAAAATTCAGAAAACAGTTTCTGCTGAATGTGTATTTATGTTTATTATCGCATTCCCATCTTAAAGTCAAAATATCGTAGAACGGGGAGTACCTGTACTACCTTCAAGTAGCTCTAAGCTGTAAGACACACCTACAATGCCCCTTTCCAGAAGGCGAGAGGCCACACCTCCTTCCCTAGGACAGACAGATACAGAGGACATACCTCCTTTTCTAAGACTGACAACCACAGATTCCACAACTCCTTCACTAGGACTGACTGGTACAGAGTCAGTACAGAGGCCACGCCTTCTTTACTGGAACTACTATTTATAATAGTCACGCCTCCTTCACTGAACTGACAGTTACACAGGCCATGCCTCCTCCATTGAGACATAGATATTGTCCATGTCCAGTACATACTGGTAAGTGCTTTGTGCATTTTTAAAACATAAGAGGGGCAAAAGGTTTTATGAGGTCTCAGAACAAACACACAAACACACACATTTTTTCCATTTCCATTTCCATTTTTTATTAATGCTACACCTAACTCTAACCCCAGTAACCAAAAGGACATGTTTTGTTTCATTTGGTTTTACAAACAAAGGTTGCAGCTTTTGTAATAAAAATCAATTCTCCTTATGAGGACCAACCAAATGTTCCCAAACTGTAAAAAATGGACATTTGCTACAGACTCGCCGGTCACTTTATTAGGTACACCTCCTTGTTCCTACACTCACTGCCCATTTTATCAGTTCCACTCACCATACAGAAGCACTCTGTACTTCTACAATTACAGCCCATAGTCGATCTGTTTCTTTACATATTTTGTAATTACTCTGTTTACTCAGTTCTCTAATGGTCATGACCCCAGCACTGCCCTGACACTGATGTGGTGGTGGTGTGTTAGTGTGTGTTGTGCTGGTATGAGTGGATCAGATTCAGCAGTGCTGCTGCAGTTTTGAACTACCTGAGTGTCACTGCTGGACTGAACATAGTCCATCTACCCAAAATGTCTCTAAAGTATGTAGAGAAACAAATGGACTACAGTCTGTAAATGTAGGACTACAAAGTGCTTCTATATGGGAAGCCGAACTGATAAAATGGACAATGAGTGTAGGAACAAGGAGGTGTAGCTAATAAAGTGATCAGTGTATATACTTGGCCCACACACACTTACCCAGCTGGGGTGTCCACTTTGAGAAAGGCCTGAATCACCAAAGGGAATTCATATTTCACTATGTATAAATAGCTGGACATGGCTGTAAGAGAGCAGAGAAAAAACAGACATCAGAGTCAAACCAGACAGAAACACTGTCGACAGTCTCCAGCCCTCCGAGGACTGTGATTATTGCATAAACAGCAAATGGGACAAAAATGACAAGAATCTCTGTACAAACAACGATTGAAGGAAAGTAAACAAAAACATGAAGTAAAGAGAGCCTCCTAAGATGTTCATGTCCGCAGTGGGATTTTAGCATTTGATAAGAATGAAAGTTGCATTTTTGTCTCCCCTTGATAGCGACTATGTCTCACCAGAAGATGAGAAGGATAGCAAGTATTCAGATAGCGGGAACCTGTTTCCATTACTTCTTATGAGGCAATCGCTACCTGGTTCTATATATTCGAAACCAGGCTTAATTACAATTTTGAACATTTTTTAAATCCGCCTTGCTTCCCTCATAGACGGGCAATTGTGCCTTCATGCTGTGGAACAAAATGTTTCCGCGTGCTGCCATTTATAATCCGGAAACCGGTGCATCTCGATGACCTGACTTAGGATATTTAGACAAAGCAAGTGACAAGCACGTTCCCGGATTCCGATGAGGAAGCTGGCAGTGCGTGATGTAGGGAGTAACGTGGCAGGAGCGATGAGCGCTGGGAAACGTAGTGAGGAAAAGCCGTCTTGGCGCAACAATCGTTTTAGTTTTTCACTTTCAATACGTTATTCAATAAACTACATGAGATATTCAATACTTTATCACAAAATAAGCTTTATGTTAATGCCCGACTGCAGTTTAACTTAAAAGTTTTAAGCATGTTTAAGGTACACTACGCACTACGACAAGGTTGAGGAGGGTACATGTCCCTGCTGTTGCCACAGAGGCCTCTGTATCCAGCTGCAGTGCAGTCATTTTGCAATGGCTACCAGTTGTACGCAAGCATTGTCTGACCGGCAGAGGGTTCAGCACGAGGTGGGAATATCTACAAGGGGGACCTGGATTTATCCAAAAGTTGTAAGCAAAAGTGTTGGACAGGGGGTGATGCACATCAGTCCTTAATCCAGTTTCATTATAACAGCAGTGCTCCAGTAGCTGTAACTTGTGTTCATATGGGACTGGTTTTACTGGTTACACCTGCAGAGGTGTAAGATCTGTGCTGTGAAGATCTGGAGCCCCATCCAAGGTCGAGCAGAGTCCCAAAGCTTCACCAACGTGACTGTGATGCATCATACCACAGCGAATAGCTTCAAGGCACTGTGTGTAAGACTTGCACACGGCTACGTTAGAACGAGAACCAATTCTAGTAAATAAATATTAGATCAAACACCACTTACAGAAAAGGAATCAGAACCATCTGACCAATCAGAAAGCAGGATTTAACAATTAGCCTGCTGGGCTTCGTTATTGATCCTCTGCACCCTAGATACAATCCCTCGATCTCAGGAAGGGCAGGTGTGTGTATGTGTGTGTACGAGTCGCCCTTGGTGGGGTTATTGTGCTATACAGGTCCTGTATGACATTGCAGCCTCACCTCCAATATTTTGCAGCGTGATTGCGATTCCGGCAGCCATTTTCCCCGGCGTCCCAAATGCCCTGAAACCCAGCTGCTCGTAGGCACGGATACCTGCAGGAAGCACACAGCAGCTTAAAACCAGCGCACACAAGCATGCAGACTGACTGAATGAGGACAAATGCAAATAGAAAGAAAAACAGAGCTGCAAACGTGCTTTAACTAAACTGCTCACACACACAGGTTTGCACTCATGCACACATACCTGACCACACACACACACACACACACACACACACACACACACACACACACACACACACACACACACACACACACATGTCCGGACTCTGTCATTAAACCCTTACATTGATAATATGTATTTTTTTATTTTCTCCTCATTAAACCCAGACGGATGATGTCAGAGCGAGGTGAGGCAGCCACAGTCAGTGATGCATGGCTGCTATATTTAGCGCACTCGCTAGAGTTTGTACGCTGGCAGAATAAAATCGCAGGAATCGGTGAGAAGTGTGAGAAGCTGGCTGTCCTGCTCACATGATAATGTGAAGCTGGATTACAGAGTGGTTATACTGACGCACAATCATTTGATGCTCCAGTTAATCCACTTACCTCATCTGACTGTTTGAACCCCTGGTTAGGGTTGCAAATGCTTCTATGCCTACCCCCAGGGCACACAGGGCGCAGAAGTATACACGTGCTGGACAGGACAAACGTCCATCACAGCCATAGTAGGTTTTGTGGAATTATATTTTAATGCTAAAATAACACATTTCAAATCAGACAGTTTGAGTTTGGATAGTGAGAATTCAAATAACAGGAGATCAGAATTCAGATATTTGAAGTTCAGATGGATGGGGTTTGGATAGCAAGAATTTAGATATTGGGAGTTCAGACAGTGGACAGGGAGTTTTTCCTTACCACTGTCACCCTAGGCTTGCTCCATTTGGGATTGGCCTTAGATATTAGAATATAATCTAAAATTGTAAAGCTGCTTTGAGACAATGCTCCATTGTAAGAAGCGCTATCAAAGAAATCTGACTCGACAGTGGGAATTCAGATGGTTGGGTTTGGCTGTATATCCATTTAATTGAAATAAATGGCTACCACAAAATAAAAGAATAACCTAGACTTAAAATGGTATCTCAGGTTTCTAGATATGGGAATTTGGTTAGCAGGAGCTCCGACAGTGATAATTTGGCAGCAGCACTTTGGATAGCAAGAATCTGGATAGCAGGTATTCATATAGTGAGAGTTTGGAGAGTGTGAATTCAGATAGAAGTAGTTTGGATAGCAAGAATCCAGACAGCAGGCATTCAGATACAGTAGTGGGAGTTTGAATAGGGGGGGGTTGATTGTATGTTCATTTATTGTAAATAAATGGCTGAGAGAGTTTATTTATTAGTTTTATTTAATGCAGCATAAGGTAATATCAACACACTAATCATGGGCCAGTTCAGAGTGACCAATTAACATAATGCATCTAAGTAGTGGCTAGATGTGGGACTTCAGATAGCGAGAGCTCAGATAGTGGGAATTTGGATTATGGGAGTTTGGATAGAGGGAATCAGACAGAGTGAGTTTAAATAGAGAGGTTGCCAGTATGTCCATATAATTTAAACAAATAGCTGACAGAGGTGAAAAATCTAAGCTTTAAAATGCTTCAAAGTACCTTAAGAAAACTATTAGTTAAGCCTTAAAGTATCTCAGGTGAAACTATTATTGACTTTGTACAACTTTTTAATAAATTAAACTTCAAGCAGCACATCACATGGTACTCACCAACGATGCCTGAGGATTTGAGCAGCAGGTGGATGGAGTAAGCTGAGAGACATGCCACAAGGGTCAGGAGGAATCTTAAATATAGAAGAATATTGAAAAACATAAACCATCAAGCTTAAATACCAACACGTCATCAACAGTCTCATTATATCGGCTGATACAGGCACTCGTCTAGTCATTTAGCAGATTCCCTTATCCAGAACCACTTACAACTCAGGCAGTCTTACAATCCAGTGGTGGTAGCTTGGGATTTGAACCCTGACCTTCTGGTCCACAGTCCCACAACTGTAACAGTGCTATTTATGCTAAACACAACAGAGATGAACAATATTCACAATATTGTAGAATAATAGGATACTCTATCACTTGTGAAAATGCAAACCTGGCAGGGTGAGCTTGAATTTTGAGCCTATTGTGGTATGGCCAAGAATTCCTGTATCCTAAAACTACCCGTCTGTCTTCAGCTGCCCACATCTGGATGAACTGGTCTAGTGGTAAAGCCGAATTAGCCTTGCTTCTCTGCCTCCTTACTCTTACAGTTACAGATGCTCTTGGTGATCTTGGCAGTAACGGGCTGACCAACCTTCTGCCAAGCACGTTCTTCACCCCAAATTCAACTCTGCTCTCAGTATTTTTCCTTCTTCTCTGTTCTGCTTCGTTTCAGCGCCTGAGAATGAGACGTCCTGTCTGAGGGTCAGCGTCAGTAACTTAAGGACTATTTGGGGGCTCTGTTTCCTGTCGTGATCATTTTGATAATGCATGAATGCTGATGGAGGCCAGTTAGCACTCTGTAGAGAAGCTCTGGCCTCCACTTGCTTTTATTCTTCAATAACTGTTATTTACACCATCTATTCTACTCCAGTTCTATCCATATTGTGACTAATTAGCTTAACCTCACACTGAAAATGAGAGATCTCACCTTGAATTAAATTTACAGCCTTCATCTCACCAGATGTGTTATACAGACTAGAGGGACTCAGGCAGAGGAGCGCTGGTTCTTGAAATTAAGCCTCTCTGGTTACCGTCTTTGGAATGGTGAATGCTACGGGTTATGGACTTTCCCAGGCTGGACTGCTGGATAGACCAGAAGGGTCTGGCATGAGGATTGGATAAGGAAAGAAATGAAAGGATCCGGAACCCAAAATCATAGGAAAAGAGACAGAGGGTCTGGTGCAGGAGAGACCGAGAGTCTGCCGCCTGAAGGATCAGTGGGTGTAAGTTACAGGGCCCACAGCGGTCTGCGGTACGTGACGCACATCAGGAGCGCTCCTGTCACATATTGTTTTTGACAAAACCACGCTACAATTACAGACACCCACTGCACTTTTTATTTTGTACTTTTCCAGCACAGCAGCATTAAATCTCATGTAAATCTTGAAGAGACTAGGGATACAGAGCAAGGAGTATACAGAATTGTTCCTGATCCTCCTGTTGCACAAGGTTGATCAGGCTAAAAATGCCTGCGGGGTGTGCAACGGGATTCATAGCTTGAGAAGAGGTGGTACAGTGCAGTGAATATCTCGTTTGATGTATGGAAAATGGGTCAGGAGGAGATGTTAATGATTGGAAAAATGAGTGATTTGGGAGTGCCAAAGGCCAAGTAGCAGATTTGGTACTTTGAAGCGTATGGTCATTTGGGTCTACCAGAAGTGGCGAAAATCCCAGGGAACAGGAAATTCTTGTCAGAATTGAGACCAAAAGACAAAACTGACAGACACAGACTGCCAGCGTATTTCATGGCTTTGGAATAAAAAGCGCTTCGCTTCGCTTCCAGGCAAAAAATGCTTCTAGACATCAATGCACATCCTTCACAACCAACTTCTGGAAGAACATCCCTCAGGGAACTCCATACCATGAACACATGGAGTAGAGTGGAACGTTGCCTGGTTATAATGGGCGAATAGAAACAAAATTGGATTGTTCATGACTGGAAATATATTATCTGGTCAGATGAATGTTTTTTCTGCCTGAATGTGAATGACACTGCACAATTATTTGATGAAAGAGTGGCTGAACATTGATTTCACCTACATCCAGAAACCGGTCCAGTCCATGCCAAATCGAATCACAGCTATTATTCGTGCTCATGGATGTATTATATGCTATTAGGTTCGTTTCAGTCACAGGTGACTAATTTTGTCCGGTGAGCTTATATTCAGAGACAGACTGTCATTACTTATCTACATTAGCCTTGTAGTCTAGCAAGATCTGTCATTTTTACCTGCCCATCCCCACAAGGAAAATGACTTTTGGTTTTTACAAAAGCTGTAAATTGTATTTGTAAAAAAATCCAAAAGAGCTGAAAGTTAGAAAGAGGCTGTGGTTAGGTGGAGGTGTAGCATTAATAAGCTACAGAAACAAGTATGTGACTGGAAAGTCCACAAAACATACTGTATGTTTACCAAGACTCTGTGTGTGTACTGAGAACCTATTAAACATTTTTCCAACATGCTCTAAAATGTGCAGCGATATGTCATTATTGCAGACACTAGCAGCAAATAAATTAATAAGACCTCCATCGTATCTTTTCTCGGCTTTTATATTCACCTCCCATCTCCACCTCTTACTTACTGACACTAATCCTACTCTGCATAATTCAGCACTGCAAAATGCTAAGAAATGTCTCCAGGCCTTTACTGTTTAATACAGCGCACACTTTCAAGCTGCTCCAGTCCACGCAGTGAAAAACGGAGATAAATCAGATCAGTTTTGAGGAGCAGCTGAAACTAATTACCATTTGGTGACATGAAGAGTAAGTACTATTTTAATTTCAGGTAAAAGCCTTCTATCGACGTTAATAATTTGGATCACACACTGGCTGTGTTGAGGGAGCTTGGGGTGATCAGGCAATCATCCTACAACGACCCCTACCCAGCCTTGTGATGGCTTGGCGTCTCAAGAGTGCCCAGAGCAGATCAGATTTTGTTCCACAATCGTACAGACTTCTTTTGACCCAAACAGCGTGAGCCTGCTGGTACTTGCCGGATTACGCTTGCTGGCATGCACACAGATCAGCCAAATGCCCAGCTGGTACAGCCTCTGTTGCATTGAACTCTCAAGGTCAACTGGAAAAACAAATCTAGTGAGTCATGTGAATTTCCTAATAAAAACAGAATTAGCAGTGACTTATGGCCTAGTGATCAGCAGGAGGACAGAACCAGATCCGGCAGCTATGCTACCTTACAAACAAACAAGCGGGGGCAGTAAATACAGGAAGCCAGACTTATCAATGCCAACGCTTTGTAGGTCTGTTAACTGCAAGGCCACACTTTCTCATGCTACCTTGAGCAACTGCTAATTGTCGAGCTGTTTCCCGGCAATATGCACGATGCTGCCTAATGGGAATGTGACTCAGGTGCTCAGTCCAAAGTCCAAAGTTATTCTTATTTTTTATCTAAGCGGGTACCAGAATAAATAAACACTACTGCTGAACAATTTCATATCATGCCCACAGAGTGTGTGCTGTGTCACTGCTGGACTGAAAATAGTACACTAACCAAAAATATCCAGCCACCAGCATGCTGTAGTGAGCATCCTCTGAGCACTGATGAAGAATTAGAGGATGCCGAACACAACAGATGAGCTACTGTCTCTGACTTTACACCTACAAGATGGGGCAATGTGGTGAATATGTTTAATCAAGTGGACATTGAATGAACAGAGGTTTAAAACTCCAGCAGCACTGCTTTGTCTGATCCACTCTTACCAGCACAACACACGCTACCACACCACCATCATGTCAGTGTCACTGCAGTGCTGAGAATGATCCACCATGCAAATAGTTCCTTACCATTAGAGAACAGAGTAAAGGGGACTTGCAGTATGCAGAGAAACATACTTTAGAATTGTAGAACTACAAGTCTTATTATGAATCTCCTTGCTTATGAAAGCAGTGTTGGAACAGACTTAGGTACTACACTAGACTACACAGACTGTCCCACCATACCCGGGCCACACCAGGGGGCAGTAACTCTCTCCCTCCTCCGGTTGGCTGGGGACGAAATGCTACCAAGGACTTTCCTGCTTAGCATCCTAGAGTGACTCTGTGTATGGGACTACATAATGCCGATATGCTTATTTTACATTATTTTATTTGATTTTATTTAAACTATATATATATATATATATATATACTTTTTTTCCCCCCATATATACGTTTCCCTGCCTCTAGCTTTACCTCAGTGCTGAACAATACATTAATTCAAACTGTGTTACTCAGGAGTGTGTCCTTATACAACCCCTTCATTATAATCTCCGTTTTGTGCAGTGAGCTGCTCCTTGTGACATTATAAATGTCATAATCCACAGAGGATCGCTGGTCTACAGCCTCCACTCCGCACGAAGGGGTGACTTTTCATGGGCATGTAATAATGAGTTTTACAAGCATGGTGGCAGAAATATAACAGACTTCGAAGAGTATTTAAGAAAGCACTTCATGTTTTGTTGATTCAAATAGAAGTTTAACAAAGGCCGTGGGCCCCACTAGTCATAAATCAAAATCAATGAGCCGTTCTACAATCACTGCAGAGCAGGTATCAGCAGGATTTTGTAATCTATGCTTTGATTTACAGTACTGTGCAAAAGCCTCAGGCCACCATTAGATTTTGTTGTTTTGGTAATGGTCGTATTGTCGATGATTCGACCCAAAAATGTCAAACTTGGATACAGGACATATGTTATCTTTCTATGGAAATGTCAAGTCTTCCTTGCAAATTTTCAATTAAATAGCCAAATAGATTCAGAAACACGCCCCTGGCAAAAGGAGTATACAAAGACCAGAAACCTGACCGACCAGCACCTCTGATCTGTTCAAGAAACAACCATAGACCGAGACCCAGACAGTGAAACCAGAGTGGCTTGGTGCCAGTGCTAAGCCTGCCTGGTTTGTATTCTGCCTCTAGTGAGGTGAGATTCGTCTGTCTGTTCGAGCACCATAGTGAGGCATCATTCCTTAAAGCATGAGAATGGCATGGTGCCCCATCGTGTGACCAGTGGGCATGGGTCTACTGCATTGTCAGTTGTTTTTATAATGCGGTTTCTTCCACTTTCTGTCTCTGAACTCCTTAAATCTGGGCTTTGTCCCAGCCCCGAGCTCATCCCCTGCCTTCACTCTGTCTGTCTTTGTGTTTGCCTCACCAGGGGAGTCCCACTTCCTTTCCAGTCTCCAAAGTTCCTTGAATTGTGGGGACCGTGTCAGTAGTCACACACGTAACACAATCAGTACAACAAACTGACAACCGGCTTAAATTATACAATTTGAATGAGTGGAATTCCAGCGCAGCTGTCAGTACTCCGGTGTGGCAGAGTGCCCTTAAAGCTCAGAGGCACAAAAAGTGCAACAATATGACAATGCGGTACAAAGAATGCCATGTGTAAAGAAATAAAAAGCAGAACATTATTTTAACAGCTGTTTAGAGTCAAAAGTAACAGCTATATCATCTAACAAAATCTAAAAGCAGAACACACACACACACACACAAACACACACACACGCGCGCACACTCGCACACGCACACACACAGGGCAGTAACTCACAGAAACATGACGATGCCAGTGTTGGCCATGGCATATGCCAATCCCAGAATTCCACTTCCCATGATGGCATTTCCCAGGTTGAAGACTGACATCCCGAACGAGGTCTTTCCTTCAAACTGGTTAAAGGAGGGCAAAACAAGCACAGTGCTCAGCTCAAACACACACTAATACATGGCAATAAAATAAGGGCTCAAGTTAAACAGAAAGTAACTCAGTGTTTTAATGTGTCTGCTCTTACGTCAGTGAATCGTGGCGTTTTCTTTTCATCGTTGGAGAGGAATTCTGAATTCTCGACCAGGTTGGCCTCAGTATCTCCGGTGGCTCTGCTAGGACTGAAGTCACACAGTACACTTAGGAAACAGTCAGCCACCAACAAATCGGTGTTCTTGAGTGTGTGTGAGTGTGTGTAGATGTAGATACATTTTGATTTTAACCTGTTCATTTATCTTACTTCTCAGACAATGAACTACTAACATGTGCTGAGACCTTACATTTACACCCAAACATTTTAACAAGACTGTTTGAGAAGAAGATCAGGGGTACGCCCATGTTACGCAATTTTTGTCCGGGTCAGGGTCACAGGGAACTCTGGAGCCTGTCTTGACACGACACAGAAGAGCATGTAAACGAAGAGGTGTTGTGCCACCTGAGTACATTAGTGCTAGTGACTGATTGATCAATCGGGCCGATTAATGCCATTTTGATATGATCGGCATCAGACGATATTCAAATGTATATTCAAATGCATATTTTGCAAGTATACATTTCCGTTTTTCTTTCCCAGAAAAAAGATAATCAAATAAAACAATTGAATATTGTTCAGTAATTTTGCATCTCATTCATTATTAGTCTTATCAGTTGCAAAAAAGCAAATGTGATCTCAGCATTGTAGATTGGCCATCTGTCAGCCTGCTCTCTAAATATCGCCATCGGCCATTAAAAAGCCCATATACTTAGAGCTCAACAAAAAAGGAAGAAAGCAGTTTGACTGTTTGATTTTTTATTTAATGTTGTATTGACAGCTATCCATGACCGGAGCCAGGTTACATCTATACTGGTCAGACATGTTCACTCTGGGCCAATTTATAGTGACCAATGGAGCTAAAGCATTTCTTTGGAATGTGGGAGGAAAACGGAGCACCTGGAGTCAACCCACACGGACACGGGGAGGACATGTAAACTGTATCCAAGGTTGGGATCGAACTGGGGATCTCAGGAACACTTCGGCAGTTTAACAAGCATGCAGTTTATTGCTCAAGTATATTAGTGATTTATCATAACTGGTCTCAAACTGTTTTCCTTGGACCGCTTCTGAGCTCCATTTGAGATAATCACCCGCTACACAGCCCACCTTACACTACCAGCCTTAAGCAAAAGTTTGGGCACCCCTGGTGCTTGATTTTGCTTCATTCTGAAAAATAAGCACCAATATCATAGTATTTACATACCTGGAATTTTCTGTACTATTAGGTACAAGATCCCTACAAGGCAGAGCAAACGATGGTTCGGTGTCCATTGATAGCACAGAAGAAGGAAACACACAAAATAAACCTTAGTATAGGAAGCCACCTGACCAAATGTGTGTGTCTGTGTGTGTGTGTGTGTGTGTGTGTGTGTGTGTGTGTGTGTGAGTGTGTGAGAAACAAAACACGTTTTTCTCTGTAAACCTGTGCATGCTGGGATGGGGCCAAGGGTTAGGAGCAGTGTTTGAACAAGGTGATACGGGTGCCTTCGACATGTTTGGCATTCATACATGCACACCCGTCCCCTCACCCACACGTTTCCTGCCCACACACACTCAGGCGTACACGCTTGTTCAGTTTTCACATTACATCGCGCACACGTGCACCGCCTTCGACCCGTGCCATCAACAACGGGCATCACGTTTGTGCTCGGTTTGCCATGACATGCCGTATGACACTGATACCCATCCGCCTGATGCATGTTAGATTTCACCTTATTCAGAGGACATGACGGGAGACTGCACGGCTAGCTGCAAGACACCACAAACACACAGCAATCACACACTCTGGGCGCTGCTAACAATGCAGCGGAGCAAGGGACAAACCATTCGTTATGGGGCAACAGCTAGGAGACATTTGGGACACAAATCTCCAAAAGCTGGACTATATAACTAACCGTTAGAGCTCTGGCGTAACATTGGGGGATCCCTGGTTTGCGTTGCTTGTCACAAAGACCCAGCCCCAACCCCCGAAGAGCATTAAGTGAGGCAGAACACAAACCTGGAACAGGGCAATGGTGCTGAATTTTCCCTGGTCTGGGTGTGGTGCAGTCTCAGTTCCTCAGGATCCTGAGGGACTGATTTAGGAGGAACTACTAATCACAGACCTCCCCCCGAGAACGACATTCGTTCCAGGGTTTATTTTGTTTTCATTCACATGGAAAGTAGGCATGTGTGACGCTGCAATGATGTAAGCCTCAAAAGACTCAAAATTACAATCCCAAATCAGAAAAGGTTGGGACGTTATGGACGGTACTTCATTGCAGACAGTATGAACTCTCAGGTTTTTTTTGGTTAACTTCATTTCATTTGTTAATAAACATACATTCCTGCATTTCAGGCCTGCAACAAATTCCAAAAACAGTTGGGACAGAGACAATTTAGGGCTAGTAATGAGGTAAAAAAACAGGTGAGGTCAACAGGTGATTATAATCATGATTTGGTGCAAAAGCAGTATCCATGAAATCTTTGAGGAGCAAAGTTTTACCACTGTAGATCCAGAAATATGTAAATCCTTTCCAATCTTTCTTTGAAGAACATTGTTTTTAAACAATTCAAAATAGTTTTCTGATACATTTGTTGACAGACTGGAGACCCTCTGCCCATCTCCACTCCTCAAAGACCACAAAGCCTTTTGTGGTTATCACCTGTTGACATTACCTGTTTGAAATCACATCATTATTTCGTTTTTTACCTCATTACTAGCCCTAATTTCCCCCGTCCCAACTTTATTTCGAATGTGTTAACAAATGAAATGAAGTTGACCAGAAAAAAAACATGACATATCTTGGGTTCATACTAGCTGCCATGAAATTCAAGGGAAATGTAAGGAACACTGCATATATTTTTTTATTTGCATGTTCAATACCATCCCAATGTTTTCTGATTTGAGGTTGTACATTGTACCTCCTCATTAAAGCCTGGACTTCACTTTTAGGCTTAAGTTTGCTGTGCTTTTATTCCATTTTTGGTGCAAATATCTGTTGTTTACACAGCTACTACACAAGTATTTAAACACGGTGGTTGAGCTCAACGCAGGCACTTGCATCTGGAACAATCTCCATACAGTTGCGTCATGACGCCTGGACCAATCCCCATGCTCTTACGTCTGGACCGATCAACGCAAACTTACAGCACTCAGGGTTCCTATATGCTAAGAGAAGTACCTACTTGAAGTAGGAGCTGAAAAGTGCCTATGAATAACATCAGCGATGTCCAGGTTAATAATTACCCAGCATCTGAGCCTGCCTGTAAGTTTCTCAGGGTGCCTCAGGGTTGGGTCTTGCTCGGTGTGATGCACAGCACAGACCAGAGGTGTCCCCATATTACACGGATTGTCATGGAAAGTAAGAGCTAACTTCTTCGCATGCAGGTATTAGGATCTCCTGCATTCGTACTGATCATGACACTGTTTTAATAAGATGGAACTGATTGATCAAACTGTCCAGTTACAAACTTTGCACTAATTAGGGATGAAATAATAAATCTGTCCATATTATCATGAGCTCACTTCATAACAGAACACTTTTAATCAGACTGAACACTAGAGTGTATACTTACTGAGCCGTGTCGTCTGACTGGGATTTGTTGGGAGAGGTAATGGGTGTTGCCTCGTCCCCTGCTTCATGGCCTTTCCCATTGGGAATAGCGTTCACAGGCGAGGAATCCATGACTTGATTGGGATTATTCCAGAAAGTACTGATAAAATTCTCCAGATATTCTCGTTCCTGTGAGATTTCTGTAACAGACAGTAAAGCAAGAGATGTATTATACTCAGACAATATGAAGAATTAGATGGAAGTTATGATGAACTGTAACTGTCAAAGTCAGATTTATTTCTATAGCACTTTTTACAATGCAGTATTGTCTCAAAGCAGCTTTACAATTCTCTACTAACTTCTAATATCTAAGCACAAGCATAAATTGAGCAAGCCTAGGTGGACAGTGCCAAGTAAAAAATAACTAAACATAAGGAAAAAACCTTTTAAGGACCAACACTCAAAAAGGGACCCAACCTCCTCAGATGGCTTAGATGATAAATGTAAGAATTGTGACTGAGTGAAAGGGTGAGCTTGTAGTACTGCGATAGGCTGCAGAAATTGTGTTCAGTGTTTCCAGGATATTCAGAATGAAGATAAATGACTGAATGAATGAACTTATTCAGAAGTCCATTTCAGGTTCTGGTTAATTATGTCTAAGACAGATCTTAAACACCATTCTAATAAATCTTCTTCTAAATGTTGTACAACTGACCAATAAAGATCTGTTTTTATTAAAAAGGCATTATTGGTGAGCTCGTTACTGGTCTCTTCTGAGCCGTCATCCATCTGATGGGCTGTTTTTCTTCCCTCTGCTTCAGGCCTATAGTTGTTTTTGTCATTTCTGTCTCTCCTGTATCATCTGGCCCCCTGTGGATGTTTAGGAGGAACCTGCTGGAGGTCCAAACAGTCTTGAAAGACTCAGCATGTGAAAGTTCCTGTTTCCCCTGCCATCCTGGTACCTTGGCCTCCCATTTAAAGCACTAGAACCCTGAATTCACCAGCTGGTACAGAGAAACAGAGCAGGCCTGCTGAGGAGATTGATGAAAAGCTGCAGAACCGGTCAGAACCAGCTGAGAACCAGTTCTAGCTCGTTTTGGAGGCGTCCCTTTCATTCGGTTGGTTTAATTAGGGAGAGCTTAACATAACAGTCTGTATGCTCAGAGAACTTAGCTGGCATCAAGAGCCAATCAACACCCGCACTCAATGCTTCTAACCCTGTCTTCTGCTTCCTTTTGCTGTGATCTAGTCTCACTCGAGCACCTTTCTTATCCTTTCTGCTCCTATCATTTCTGCTTTTTCTCTCCTCAGCTTCCTTCTATCCTCAGTTCCTCTCCTCCGTTACGATTTGACTCCATTGGTCAGCTCTGCCCCCTCCATCCTAGGTGAATGTGTAGGACGTCTACGGTACTCCTGTGTCAGCAGGTTGCTCAACCGGCTCACATTACGTGCCATGCCATTCTGGCTAAAGCCGGGCAACGTGGTCAGCCAGCAAAGCGAGGACCACACAATGGCACATGTTGTGCAGCATCCTGGGAACGACCCCAGGGAACAGGGGGGTGATTGTGCCAGGCATCATTACCGCACCGAGGCCCCTTGGCTATAGCTCACTCGGGACACTGTGAGAAGGCTGAAAAGGTAATTCATCAGGACCTAATTGAAAAGCTTTAAAAACCAAAAAAAAAAAATTAGCCAGCGCCAGCCACCTTTTGGCTCACGTGAGCCACAAGCGAGAGCCAAAATTCATTCTGCCAAGCACTTTGGATGAAGCAGCATGCTGTCAGTCATTCAGTGCATAAATTAAAGACAAAATGTTTTCCAGTCATGGGGAAATACAAAATTGTTGCTGCAGCAGGTGCCACATGGTCGGAGTCAGTCTGAAAAATAAGCAAGTGCTCTTCAGGAAATGTGGCTCCTTCAATTGGGTGAGAAAAACTTGCTGTGTATGACAGGGACTGGACTTCCTTCAAGCACATGCAAGCAATGTTTCTGAGTAGAAGCATGATACAGTGACTTTGAGGTTAAGTAAAGTGGACTACTGACCAGAAGGTTGAGGGTTCTAGACCCAGAACTGCCATGCCGCCAATGTTGCTTGGACTGTATGCTGTAAGACTGTTGTCCTTCTGGATATACTGTAAATGTATACACGTTCTGATAAAAAGGTAACAGTCACGATTGTGTCACACAGGTGGCCCCACTTTGTTTTAGGCATTACCATGCTTAAGGGCAAGGCCATCTAGTCCAACTGCTCAGGTACTCTCGTTATATGAACTCGAGCACCTCGGTCAGAAAAAAGACTTTATTCCAAATGCTGAGCCACTCAGATCATATCCTTGTTCTGGAGACGTTTGTCTGTCAGATTCCCAGCACAGTGAGGTGCTGCTCATATGGACACGATGGTGTTGTGCCCCTACATGGCTGTGTAGTGCGGCCCTCTTGTGGTGACCACAAGGTGTGGTTGCACTTCATTATCAATTGGCTATAAGTGGGGAGGAATCACAATCACCTGGCTCTACCGGATTCTTCCAACTAGTTTAAAGTCTTGATTCTATTTGTCTCTCTGTTTGTGTGTTTGACTTCTGAGCAAATCGAGTCACAGGGGTTGCACCTGATCAGTTATGCCCCTATGTTACAGATTTTTGGTCACAGTTTATTAACACATTATTAGGTTCCTTTGCTTAAGAGTCCCTTTTTTCTATCCAATGATCTTAAAAATCCAATTTTCCATCTTTATTTTTGGATTGAATGTTTCAACGTCTTCATAGTGTAACCTCTGTTTTACACATCTACATACAGTGGAACCTCGAAACTCAGCTGGTTCTTAATCTGGTTAATCTGGTAATGTTTTTTAACACCTATATTCGTATGTAATTATGAATTACATAGGCTACCCACTAACTGCTGCTCCACCAAGCCACCCAAAAAAAACAAAACATTTAAATCATTACACATATGAAACAAAAAAGTGTTCTTCAAATAACAATGTCTATGTAGTGATCAGTGAACAAGTAAATGAGTGGACTGTGATAAGCGTACAAGTTTTACTGATGTTTGAAGTCAATTTTTGTTCAAGTTGGGGGGCATAAAAAATTCCGAATTTCCGAATTCGTTATATAAATAAGCATTCGTATTCTGATGTTCCACTGAACAAAGACTCCTTCCCTTTTCACTCCATTTAACATTACTGAATTACAAATCTTTCTAAAACACTTTACCCTTAATTAAGTTTAAAAAACTTGAGCATTTGTCACTTCTAGGTCTTATGTACTAAATTTAACACTAATCTGCTTTTCTCACAACAAACAACCACGCAAAGAGGCAAAGACTCCCGCACTGGCCCCGACCCTGATGTCAATCCTTGATCACACACTTAACAAGGCCAGATATGTAAAAGATCAGAGGTTGGACTGTAGATTAATGGTTAAAGCCCTCACATGCCAATTGTTCCAGCATGCAGAGGAAGAACAGGATGCTAATTTAGCCTGGCTTGTCCTTAAAAATCCCCTATTAGACGTGCTGTAATCACAGAGTGGGCATTCATTAAAAACAGCCTTCTAGTGCTTTCAAAGGCCCACGTCATTAATCTTTAGTAGTTGTAGCCTAATTGCCACTAATGCTCTGTTCAGATTGCAGGAGGCACAATGAAAAAAGAATGATGGAGATCGAGTGTTTTCTTTATATTTGTACCACCTTTGTTGATCACCCAATTTAGGATTGTGCATAACAGGTCAAGATGTCTCTATGTAATGGTTAATATGCTTGGTAAAAAACATACTCTATTTATGATGTACAAACTCCTAAGCACAAGTTTGGCCACCCCTGATCAAAATGATGTGCTTTATTGATTTACTAAATAAAAAGAAACTTTTTAATGACCTAGTAATTTATATTATCATTAAAATCTAGCTGATTTTACTATTACAAGAGCAACACCTTCACTTGGATAATTGGCACAAGTACCACAGAACTGGACCACTGGATCGTGTGTCAATGCAGCGACTTCTGTGCCCCGACACACTAATATGACGTGCATATTATCTTCACTTGAGGTTCTGTTCTGTTCTGTTCCAGTAATAATAGCAATTACTGTAAAAGTCATGAGGGATATGCAGGCAGTGGTGAACGAGGGGTAAAGCAGCTGCTCTCACATGCCTAAGATTGTCCACATGCTCGCTTCACTGTCCCGTGCTTGTGAATGCCTTTTCTGTGCCTTTGGCTTCAGTCACACACCCCAAGACCGCATTTACAACCCCAAATCAGAAAAAGTAGGGACATTCTCGAAAATTCATTCACTTTCTTATCCAATTAATCCTGGTCAGGGTCATGGGAAAGCGGATGCCTAGCTGGCAGCACAACGCACAGGGCAGGAACAACCCTAGACAGGGCACCAATCTATCGTAGGGCTCACGCACTAACACTTTAGAAACACCAATTAACCTAACCCACATCATTGGAATGTTGGAGGAAACCAGAGTACTTGGAATGCACCCATGCGGACAAGAGGGGGATATATAAACTCCACATAGGTGGAGTTCGAGATTGGGATCAAACTGGGGATCTTGAAGCTATGAGGGGACTGCGCCAACCACATGTGCCACCCCTCAGCGTGGGTAAATGCTAAGAGGGAAGGTTTTTGCTTAGAAATTGTGGATCACTGTGCATTACCATCAGTATACTTCATCAAATAGTACCAGGCAAAAAGCCACAGTCATGGAGCTTCCCTCTTTCCTGCATATTCCATAACATACAAAAAAATCACGAAAATCACAATATTCATTTTCGTATTAGAATAATGTTAACACCACACAGGTTATACAGTGAAGCAAAAAAGTATTAGGTCAGCCACTGATTGTGCAAGTTCTCCTACTTAGAAAGATGAGAGAGGTCTGTAATTTTCATCATAGGTACATTTCAACTATGAGAGACAAAATGAGAAAAAAAAATCCAGGAAATAACATTGTAGGATTTTTAAAGAATCTAACTGTAAATCATGGTGGAAAATAAGTATTTGGTCACCCACAAACAAGCAAGATTTCTGGCTCTCACAGACCTGTAACAACTTCTTTAAGAAGCTCTTTACCTGTATTAATGGCACCTGTTTGACCTCGTTATCTGTATAAAAGACACCTGTCCGCAGCCTCAAACAGTCAGACTCCAAACTCAACCATGGCCAAGACCAAGGAGCTGTTGAAGGACACCAGGAAGAAAATTGTAGACCTGCACCACGCTGGGAAGAGTGAATCTACAATAGCCAAGCAGGTTGGTGTGAATAAAACTGTGGGAGCAATTGTAAGAGAATGGAAGACATACAAGACCATTGATAATCTCCCTCAACCTGGGGCCCCACACAAGATCTCATCCTGTGGGGTCAAAATGATCATGAGAACGGTGAGAAAAACTCCCAGAAACTACACGGAGGGACCTGATGAATGACCTGCAGAGAGCTGGGACCAAAGTAATAAAGGCTACCATCAGTAACACACTATGCCGAGAGGGACTCAGATCCTGCAGTGCCAGGCGTTGTCTCTCTGCTTAAGTCAGTACATGTCCAGGCCCATCTGAAGTTTGCCAGAGAGCATATGGATGATCCAGAAAAGGATTGGGAGAATATCATGTGGTATAATATCAGAAACATTTTGGTAAAAACTCTACTCGTCGTTTTCGAGAAAGAAAAAAAATGATGAGTTGCATCCCAAGAACACCATACCCTCCTTCCATCAGTGACAGCATTGAAGATGGAACGGGCTGGGTTCTTCCAGCATGACAATGATCCCAAACACACCGCTCGGGCAACAAAGGAATGGCTCCGTAAAAAAGCATTTCAAGGTCCTGGGAGTGGCCTAGCCAGTCTCCAGACCTCAACTCTATAGAAAATTTGTGGAGGGAGTTGAAAGTCCGTGTTGCCCCAAAACAATCACTGCTCTAGAGGAGATCTGCATGGAGGAATGGGGCCAAAATACCAGCTACAGTGTGTGTGCCAACCTGGTGAAAGACTTACAGGAAATGTTGACCACTGTCATTGCCAACAAAGGTTATGTTACAAAGTATTGAGTTGAACTTTTTGTTCTTGACCCAAATACTTATTTTCCACCATGATTTACAATTAAATTCTTTAAAAATCCTACAATGTGATTTCCTGGATTTTTTTTCTCATTTGTCTCTCATAGTTGAAGTGTACCTATGATGAAAATTACAGATCAGTGGCTGACTAAATATTTCTTTGCCCCACTGTATATAACATACATGCATAGATGAAGCTGAGGGCAGAAACAGGCTAAGAGCAGAGAGAGTGGTGCACAAGATGCAATTCCACACTAGCAGTGATGTGAACTCAAGACGTTCCTTAGATCAGAGGTTTATTCAGCAGCAAAGTGCTTAGCCCCACACATCTGTGCTGTGTGAGTGTGTATGTAAATGCATGTTCTGCCCTTTTCAGATTTGACAGTCTGTTTTCCCCTCTATGATGGAATCGAGCCAGGCCAGCTGGGGAAGAGACTACAGGAGTAATCCAGACTTAATAACGTGGAATAACAAGCAAAAATCAGTTTAACAACATGAATCAAACATTTTCTTTCTTCTTGATGACTGTACTGTGAACCTCACCCCCATCTTCAATTCCGTCCCTTTCACTGCTTCCAATCCTCTGTTCTACTTTCCTGTCTGCCATTCTATTGTTGATCTTACATAATACAATACGCAGTAATATCCAGTTCAAGTGCGGAGCCACAGTCCTCAGTCACAGGTCTGTGAAAGGCAATAACAGTGCTGAAGCAAAGATATATAAGGTAACCTAAGTACATTTCGCTGTTAATAAAATAAAAGCAAACACCCACACTTCACCCACACTTGTGCTGGTCAGGGTTGTGTATAGTTGTAGCAGTTGTAGTACTCTAGTCTAAGTACAGAAAAATAAACCATTAATTCAATACGCCATCGACAAGTTGAGACATTACAGAAGCACTAGGTGACGTTTAACGTCCATCCAATCAACGTCTGCAGTCTTAAAAGTTATAATATAAAATTTAAATCTGTCTTACATACATCTAATTTACGTCTGAATGACAGAAAACTAGTACGAGTGAACCCTTGCGATATCTGCTAACAGAAAAGAGAATCACAGTCTTGAAGACAGAAAACAATATCGTTTTAGTGTTCCTTATCGGTAAGTGTTTGAAATATTGTTAAAGAAACTACAATAGGAATTTCTGAATATCAATGTATTGTACAGTACATTGTGTTTTAATTAACATTCGTGTTGAAAATAAAGAAACCTATGTGCAAAGTAACTACTGTGTGAATATATGGTAATGTCTGGTTGACGTCCATTTGGGTCAATGTTTGTTTGGTTTATTTAACATCACTATCAGCATCAGTGGCCATTTCAGCAACACACACAAGGTTACAACTATACGCAAGGTTACAACAAGACTAGTCATCTATACACACTCAAGTCAATGCCAATTTAGCACAATCAATTAACCTAACACACGTCTTTGGACTGTGGGAGGAAACCAGAGAACCTGGAGTAAACCCACATGGACAAGGGGAGGATATGCAGACTCCACCCTTGAATTGAACCCACGACCTTCTTCCTGTAAGGCAGTGCCACCGTGCCGCCCTTGGGTCAATGCCCTGTTTCACAGAACGTAAAACAGACTTTAAACAGTGCACACCAATACCTATGTGTATTATATGAGAGCAAAACATCTGCATGTTTTCCAGTGTTTTCATTTCCTCTGTATGTTTAAAAATGCATTACAATTGTATTGTATGTATGGTATGTCTAGGTGGCAGGCATGGTGGTGCAATGGTGTTCTCCCCAGGTCTGGGTTTCCTTCAGGTTTTTTGCATTCCTAAACCATGCTATAGATCAATTGGCATTACTAAAAAAGTGCCCCAGTTTGAGTGTGAGTGCATGTGCCCTGCGATGGCCTGGCACCCTCTCCAGGGAAGGCTTGGGCCTTGCACTCTGTGTTGGCGGTTAATCTCCGGCACCCTATAACCTTGATTTGGATAAGCAGGTATTGAAAGGAAATGACTAGTGTTTACCAAGTGTGTGTGTGTGTGTGTGTGTGTGTGTGTGTGTGTGTAAAGAGTCATTGTTCTGTGTTTAGGAAAATCTATGCCATGGTTAAGAGCCAGAAATCTTTAACCGAATAAAGAGGATTTATAGACTATGATCACATGCCAGAGATTTAACTTCGGTATTTCGGATTTGTGTTTGAACTGGCAGTGTGTGAGCGAGCCAGTACCTGGGATCCCAACAAAAACTTTACCACAACTACTTCTCCAACTAAAAGTATAACCCAAGTTTAACAACACAACTTATTACTAAAGATGTCGGTGTTGAACCAACAAAACAAACAGCGTTTTAACAGAGTTACTCATTTAATTACCATTCATTTTAATTTAAAGTGTTCTTCAGACTTTCTCATTTCCTTCCATGCCCCTGACTCAGTCCTCTGCTGCTGGTGAGTACTTCTGTTTTGCTAGACCTGAGCACTTTCTCTGTTCTCTGTCCCTCTTACAATAAAAGTCTCAAAAAACTTGAGTCACAAGAGAGACACAGGCAGCAGTGAGCAAAGGAGAAAGATGAGTACCTCTAACACTGCTCAGTGCTCACCAAACTGAAGTGCTCTCACAAACCAAAGCTTCTCATTGTACTCACAGTTCATTCACAGTTCCACACTAGCAAATAACTTTCAGTTCTAGTGTTATGGATGTCCTCAGAAAGATATTACTAACAAAGATGCTATCTAGGCACCATACACACTCTTTCAGAATGCACAGACTTCAAGAATTTGTTCCCTAAGCTCCATTTATTCGCAATCAGCATTTGCCTCTGCTCTCTAGTCCGCTCTGACATTAGTCTTTTTCCTATTTCCATGGGCAATATTTCAATGCATATATACTTATTACAATATTTAGGACATTTATTAATATTTAAAATTTCATTACAGCCAGTCTCACTACACCAATTCTAATCTGGCAGTATTTTCCAAATAAATTGTGCTGATCTCTATAGCGCCACATCAGAGTGATGCTCGTACCCATATAATGAGGAAAGGTCTGGCTTCTAGGAATGTGCTGTTGTAGGGTACAGAGGATGAGACTGAGACAGACAAACTGTGAACGAGAAGAGATACACACTAATGCAGCAGCAAGCTGATGCCCAACACGTTCACTGCTGCTAAAAATAACCACAGCGCATGAGAATCGGTCATGTGACTGTGACGTGTGGCTACGCGCTATACATCAGGCACCTGAAAACCACAAGGACAAAACGAGCCACCATCTGTTCATCTCGTACCCATCACAATAAGGTATCCAGATAATATCATGCTGTCAAGATCAGAAATGACTAAAAGAAGAATAGCAGCAGTTCAGCTGATAAAGCATAACCATCTAAGATTTGTACCCACCCCTGGTCAAGGCTTCAATCAAGCAGGCATCACACAGCTAAAATGGGATCAGATAGTCAGGGTTGAGCGCTGCTGGTTCTCTGCCTCTGTTATCTCCAAGTCTCATTGGAATCCACTGAGCTTTTTCCATTTTGTTTCTAGTTATGTCAGTCCATGTGTGACTCTCTCACTCCATCTTATAAATTTATCTTTGTCATTCACTTTTTGGCAGTCAGTCTCTGTAAAACGCTGCGTCTGCCAATTCCATCCATCGAGCTGCTTCCTAAATTGCATCCTCATCCTTCTCTCAAGTTTCAGTCTCTCCGCAGATGAGTAGTGCTATTTATAGCATAAGTTACCACTTCATTAGAATCATCTACTTTGTACACAGACAATCATAATGTCATATACAATCATAACTGGTGTGAAAAAGTGTTTGCCCCCTTCCTGATTTCCTATTTTTTTGCATGTTTGTCACACTTAAGTGTTTCGGAACATCAAACCAATTTAAATATTAGTCAAAGACAACACAAGTAAACACAAAATGCAGTTTTTCAATGAAGGTGTTTATTATTAAGGGAGAAAAAATCCAAACCTACATAGCCCTGTGTGAAAAAGTGATTGCCCCCCTTCTTAAAACATAACATAACTATGGTTTATCACACCTGAGTTCAGTGTCTCTAGCCACACCCAGGCTTGATTATTGCCACACCTGTTCTCAATCAGGACATCACTTAAATAGGACCTGCTTGACAAAGTACACCAAAAGATTCTTAAAATCTACACATAATGCTAAGATCCAAAGAAATTCAGGAACAATTGAGAGAGAAAGTAATTAAGATCTATCAGCCTGAAAAGGGTTATAAAGCCATTTCTAAAGCTTTGGGATTCCAGGGACTAATGTTCTGAAACACTTAAATGTGACAAACGTGCAAAAAAACAGGAAATCAGGAAGGGGGCAAACACTTTTTCACACCACTGTACATACGTTACCAGCCCACCATCTATTTATTACCTTAATTTAAAGAGTTAACCACAGGACCAAGTCTTTAAGCAGACACCTTATGCAGAGGGTCTTACAACTGACACACTCTTCCAATCTAAGCAATTGTGAGTCAAGGTTCTTGCTCAAGGATTCAACAGTGACAGCTTGTCAGAAGTGGGATTTGAACCCTGGACTTTCTGGTCCATAGACCAGTAATTTAACCAGTACCTCAACTGCTAGGCCACCACAGTCACCCACATACTGTATGTCTGTGGTGATATATTCACTGTTTGGCCTGAAAGTCCCACTGAATAAAAACATTCTTATGCTCCATGAAAAACGTAATATAGATTGATAAATAGTACGCAGCCCCAGATGGGCTACACTCAGTTACTGGATAAGTTCACTACAAAGTATACCAGTAGATACCTGATTAGCTAATATGTGCAGGAATTGAATTATTACCCTTACATCGTCAATAGATTTAAGCATCTGTTTGCACCTTGGGCCCCCTCTGAGTTTGCCGTTTTTCAGCACTAGGTCCCTGACATGAGGAACTCTGAAACTCAAATCTTGGTGCAGACAGAACCACAATGGACTGGAAATCGTCCCACAAAAGCAGGGACCCTCCAGTATGACACCCTGAGTGAAGAGACTCCTTGCCAACTTAAAAGACAACTATAAAGTAACCTTGCCAGAGGCAGGATATGAACCAGTGTGTTTAGTGGTAGAACCCTGTTAAGTTTTCAGTTGTGTTACAAATTGTGTTTTGTGTTGGCAGCAATTCGCTAGCCCACCACCACGGGGACTTGGGTTCAAGCTCCAGCGGCAATACCTTCAATGTAGCAGGTTCAGGTTACAGTCATCCTTCAATTAAATCATCTAATCTCAGTTCCTCTCTGTTCTGACCTTGGTGTTTGTACCTTTGCCCGGCTTGTGAAGAGGGAGGTTTGTGTGATATGTGAATACTGCTACCTGTACTCACTGTTTCGGAACCTAAGTGGCCATGACAGGACAAGGAGTGCAGAGCTATAAATAAATCTCATTACCTGTGACTCATGACAGACATAAATAAGATCATAAGAATCATATCTACAAATTACAATGTATTAAGGAAACATTGATGGAAAGAAAAACCAGGACACTGCTAATATGTTATTTTAGAAGACCATTGCTGGTGTCATATTTCTTACATATCATAACACACCTAGAGCGATGGACAATTAAGGGAGACAAACAGAGGATAGAGAGACTGCGAAAGACAGAGAGAGGGAATAGCATGAATCACAGAAGGTGGAAGCATGACCTGCTTGGGTGCAGTACCAGAAAATTAACCCCAACAATACCCTCAGACTCAGTTGGAAAGGCACAGATGGGGCCACATAGGTGGGCTAGCAAATTGCTGCCGCATGAGTCGATCATGTTTCTGTATTCATGTTTATATGTATTCATGTTTATATCTAAAATATTCCTTGTCCTCCATGTCACAGTATTTGTAGATGATAGGATTGTGAACTGTGGACAACAAGGAAATATGAAAGAAAATATGAAGTAAAAATTTAAGATGCGTAAGGCATGTCACTTGTAATAATTCTACTTTAAGGGTGACACTTTACAATGTTTAAAATAAATTCCAATGGTGTTTGGAAACAAAAAACGTGCCTCAAAAATATTCTTTTCTACAAAAGTGGGGCACTGCAGAAAAAGTTCAGGAACCACTAGCATAGCCGTACAACACAACAGGAACAAAACTGAGTTAATTAAGGTGACATAGTAATTAATACAATGCCATTCATTAGGAACTGGTGGTGAATTCTTAAAAAAGATTTGCTGAACTGTATCTATAAAAAGGGGTAACACTGCCATTCTCACCGAGTGTGAGACCTCAGATTATTGTGTGTGTGTGTGTGTGTGTGTTTTGGAAGTTCAGCACAAAGGGAGATATTGATGGTGTAAGTGGTGTAGGTCAGGTGCTTTGCTACTGATGAGGGAGGAAAGGCCCACAGATGTTGGAACGCACACAGAAACAATAGCAGTGTGTAAACACTGGACTAAGAAACGTCTCTGTGCCCCGTTCAACCCCTCCAAGGCCATTCAACGCCACCCAGAGCCAGCACTCACCACCTCTGAACCCCAATCACGGGATCCAAACAAAGAGATGCCCTCTACTGCATTCCTTGCCCTAACTTACATTGTCACACTGGTAGAACAAGGCTTCATGGGAACGAAGCAGCCAGCTGGAAATGTTACAGGAACAGAAAATCAACCAATCATGGGCCAGAATGGCGTCAGTGCCATCAGGAGTTACCCAATTAAAATTCATAAGGGTCACAAGATAAAGTGATACAGGGGGATCTATTTCATCCTCCACAATGGTGCTGTTGGGTGTGTTTGGTGAGACGCTGTTGCACAGACTTGTTAAGTGTTTTTAATTCACTGTAATTCTAACTGTAATGTACTGCAAATGTACTTTACAGCTCAGAATTGATGTAGGCATTGTAAAATATTTACATATATATTACATTTGATTTGTCGTCAAATGTTTTAAAGGCTTCATTGTTGTATCAAACATTTCACTACACTTTTCCTCGCTTCAAATGCTTAAGAAAGATTAAAACTATCACAGTACTGTACACATTTCGTTGATATGTCGATGGATATGAAGAAACTGTTGAGAATTCATACCACCCTGCTTCGGAAACCACATCCATCTACTGCAAAGGCTGAGTCACTTCTCGTCTAATTACATGTTTTAATAATTTTCTAAATGGAAAGGAGTTACACAACCGAGGGGACAAATTATGAATTCCTGCACATTTAACAAACAATTAAAAAGTCACAGGGTGGCCCCCGAGGCTGTAAGTTAGAGTGAAACAGAATGATACCCATGATAAAATCACTCTTCTTTCCTCGTGGTTCAAGTCCCGCTTAATGCGGGGTCTGCTCGCCCACTACCATGTGATGCGACCGAGAATACTCCAGCCGACGCGTCGCTCCGTCTGCTGCCAGAGACCACACTCAAACCAGGCCAATTTAGTGTAATCAATTAACCTAACATGCATGTCTTTGGACTGTGGGAGGAAACCGGAGTACCCGGAGTAAACCCACGCAGACTCGGGGAGGACATGCAGACTCCACACAGAAAGGACCCAGGCCACTCTACACTGGAATTGAACCCAGGACCTTCTTGCTGTGAGGCGGCAATGCCACCCACTGAGCCACCGTGCCGCCCTTGATAAAATCACTATTAACCATAAATATCCCAGTGTTCAATAAACAGTTTATTGATAATATTCATAAGTGATTGTGTTTTAACAATATTATTGCACTCTGTGACATCTGGCTCTACAGAGCAGTTTCAGATTCTTGTGACATTCAGTGTACTTCAGCTACAGCAGATACTTTTTTTTTAAATTAAACACTCTCCACTCTCTAGTGAGCAGTGCCAACTATTGCATCCAACCTGGCACGTTGCCATTCATTTCTTCAGACTAAAAATCCCAGACCTCTAACCATGAGTCTTTGGCCTAGTTCTGCTAGAAGCCTGCTGACTATAGTGTATGCTGAATTATTTCAAATCGAGCAATCTGCACCCAATCTGACCTCCATACTTCAGCTTCCGTTTGCACACGAGACTGCAGCAAGCAGTGCTGTGCACATACTTTCCCTCACCATGCTAAAACCCTCAACACCACCCCCTCCAACATGCACACGCAACACTATACTCAACTTGTAACACACACATTAGTTTTCCCAACATGATGGCCTTGATTCCAAAAGAGACTTTGGCCACAGAACACTGTCTACTAATCAAAAGCCAGCAATTTCACTTAAGCACAAATAGCACATGGTCAAACATCTGGCCAAATGACATGGTTTGTTTGCATTCTACACTTGCTTCAGGGAAAGTAATGGTGACAAATTTCTGCAGTTTTTAATAAATTGTTTGAGTTAATTATGTTCTGAAAGTGTTTCATGTTTTGTTTTGTTTTTCCAATGGGTTTTAACATATTTGATAAAATAAATAATATTAAAAAATACAATTATATTAAAGCATGCAGAAATATTTCTACGTTTGTTCCCTGTAAAGGCTGTTACCTTCATTTCATGTAGAAAATCAGCAAAATATGCAGTTTGATAGGGGTGAATAAACCTTTGCATAACACTATGACTAAACCTCTAAATCTCAGTGAAGCATCCATACTTGACCTCTCTCGTAGTGTGAAACCCTTGAGTGGGTTATTTGAAGTCCTGGCATTACTCACTGCCCACATCTCATAACCCCTAATAACCCGACTGTTTCCACTTTTCATGCATCTTGTATATGGATTGTATCCTTATAAGATTTTAATCACATGCATGTACAATTAGGTGTGTAAAGATGCTCACAGTTCGATTCCATTTACCATACTGAGCTCACGATTCGATTTTCTCACGATTATCGATTTTACATTCGATTAAAGACATTCCTTTTTTATTTCTGAAGTGTTAACAATGCAAAACATTGCACAGTTTCTTGTATAAATTTTTAAACAAATAAAAAAAATACTTTGCCCTCTTGTAGCTTCACTCTATCTTAAATAATCAAGTGAAATCATTAATTAATTCATTCATTGTTTTATCTGCTTAATCCTGGTCAGAGTCGTGGGAAAGCAGCAGCACAGATGCAAGGCAGGAACGACCCTAGACAGGGCACGAATCCATCACAGGGCACACACACTCACACACTCATCCACAATCTCAGGGTAAACCAGAAACACCAATCAACCTAACATGCAACGTGGGAGGAAACCCGAGTACCCGGAATAAGCCCATGTGGACACATGACACAGGACTCCACACAGAAAGGACCCAGGCCGCTCCACCTGGGATACAACCCAGGACCTTCTTGCTGTGAGGCGACCGTGCTATTCAGCAAGCCACCACCCATCGAGTGAAAAATTACTTTTTTATTTCTGAAGAAAACAGTTCAAAATACTAAAAAAAAAACTATCTTTAGTCCCTTACAGTTAAAGAAAATTAAAAAGAGTCTCACTGAGAATGGAAGATATGCATCTATGAGCATAATGTATGATTCTGTCATCTGGTGTTCAAAAATGCAATTGCATAAGATGGCGTATCATCCAACTTGATGCATCGTCCAACTTGCCAATACAAATCGTCATATTTTTGCAGCACCTTAATGGTCAAATGTGTCTCCAGTCAGCCAGATTGCTGTATCCCGCTTAGGAGATAAATTTTAACACAGACAGGATAGACATAGATGGGAAGATAACCATAAGCACTACACATCTGTAATAAAACTTGTAATTATGATCAATTTACTGATATACTTAATCCCCAGGTTTACGTTGCCTAATAGGGTACTGGCAGTTTGCCTCCAAGATCTGTTTCCTAATTAGATGCTAATCTATCCATCACAGATTAACAACTCGAGAAAATAAACATGACAGACCAAACCCTGTGCCTGCTACACTCTACTTGTTATGAAGGCTTCATTAATACAATATGATACAATACTGACAATGACCTGAAGCAGAGGATTAGTGTCAGATTAGAACTTTGGATCCAATCCACTGTCTTACACATCAAACACGTCACACATCACACATCTGGACAAAGTACACCATCAGTTTAAAAAAAAGCTGGCTGTAGTAATGCCTGCGAGGTACAAAAGGCTATATTAGGTCAGAAGTGAATGTTGTGTCCTATCTGAGCAATGGGATTAGTATTAGTTTAAAACTAATACTAGCAGCACATCAAAAACACACAAAAATCTGTCATCTCAAGCAGAATCAAGCAAGTGTTGTTTGCTTTTCATTTCTAAAGCACCAGCTCCCAGCAGCAAATATAAAGTGCATGCATAAAATTTTTGATCCAATAAAGCTGCAGTAATATTTACATCATTACTTAAAATTAAGTTCCATGAAATATGAGGAAGATAATATTGTTGAAAAGATGCCACCCCCGACTGGGAAATACCTCCCAGCACCATTGTTATTAGCTATAACATTTTTGAATTATTTCATACTTTATTATCTTTACTGGCAGACACCCTGTAGGTATGTTATAATGAAATTCATAAATCACTCTGGATGATCATTCCAGGTCAGCATACACCAGTGACAAAGCAAATAAAAAAACCTTCATGCATATTGAGAATATAATAATGTGCATCTTCATCAGGTACAAATGATTACCACTATCAATAACAAGTCTCATAGGAGGATATAACAAACTGAACCAGTACTAATCAATGTGTAAAACAATGTCACAGCTAGCAAGAATATCCCCCCTAGGGACCCACCTAGACTGAGAATCAAATGCTGGCTCTTCATCAGATCAGATTTCACTAACTTTCCAATCTGATTCAGTTATGTAGAGTTACATTCTGAACTCAAGTCAGCCAAATTCCCTCTATAAAGTATGAGCTATTTAATTCCTAACCTGCTGTCTGTACCACTAACCAGATTTAACTAAAAGAGATCTGAAAGATAACTGAACCACACTGCATTCTGAATGGCTACGTCCTTCTCCACATTCATTAATTATGACTGTATATAACGTGTTATGCTAATACTGTGCTAAATGTGACAACACTAATACAGATACATAACCTAACAGAACTAAACAGCGCTAAGACAAACAGACAGAAAAAAATGCTACCACAGACAGGAAGAATAACTTTACACTGAAGCATGGAAACATGGAATGCACAAAACAACAGACCACAGATCATACAGGAGCAGAAAGAGAACCTGGAGAAGAAGTGCATAGTAAAGAGGCTAATATACTTGAACAGCCTGCTGTGGAAGATAAAAAAGTGTCAGAGGAGAGCCTTGTAGGATGATGTGGCTTTCCAGCACACATCATCCTGACAATATTTTCTTTTGTGTCTTTTGTTGCAGTAAGCAGATGAGGAAGCCGATGGCGGGTAAGATCCACATTGGACTCTCAAGCTGAGGTGGATACACACAGTCTGAAATTGATGCGAACTGTGATGGAATAGTGTAAGAGTAAGGTGTTTTATGCAGTAAAGTATAATTTAGCATGCAGCTTGTTTTGCAATCTAAAGCTAAACCTGTAATGTGTGGGCACAGCTGGTCAGCGTCACAAGATACAACCGACCAAGTCTCAAACCCAAGGTGCGCTAAGATTAGAGAGCCTAAGGCGAGATGCAAACACCAATCCTGTGAAACACCAATCCAGAGGTGGGATAGAAACCAGTTGGCACAGCACTGGGTGATGGCTCTTGGTTATGGAGCTGTTGTTCACCAGTTCCCGATTGGTGTTTCCCCAGGGCACACATCAGTGCCATTTCCGATTGGTATTTCCCTAGCTTTCCAGATTGGTGTTTAACCACATCCATTTTCTCTACACCAGAGGCCTCAGTGCTCAGGGTGGGGGCTGGGTTGGTCATATCGCATGGTGCAAATCAAGGCTTCCCCTACAGTATATATCAAGACGGCTAACCTGCATTGCAAGTCCTCACAAGCCCTTATTTGTTCAGTTTTGACCAACTGAATTAAAAAACCAGTATCTGCTGCCTGACATCGACGTATGAAGTGTAAAGGTAAATTGCACATTATTCTTTCTTGTTATATGGCACTTCATCTTAAATCTTCAACCATTTTGGTGTTTTCCCGACTAAAGAATAATAACTAAAGTGATGAAGGTTTTATTAATTAAACTGCAGATAATTCATGTGCAAATTTAATGGCAAAATCGACTGTCTGGATCACTAACAGTGTATGTTGGACCAGGACCTTATGTTGTAATAATTAAATAAATTCACTGGCAACCACAATTGAGTCTGGCATTTGTAGGTTTTAAAACAAATTATTTCTGTCAGATTTTTTTTCAGTAGTTAGCCATGCTTGCTAATAATCACACCCAACCTTACCTCGACGTTTTGACATGAACCTTATCAAAATGTCCTTTAAAGGTTTATTAAAGGACCTTTAAGGTTATTGAGTCGAACACTATACTGTATACTGTACTAAATGTTTTTTTCTAAAGCATTCCGAAAAACGCCATCTCTGATATATAGCTACCGCTTTCAAAACGAGCAATCTGTGAAGAAGATTGAAGCGCGAGCTCTAATATAGTTCTAAAATCGGCGGGAAATTCAGTAACCAATCAGATGTGAGAAAGCAGAGCTCGTGGTACAGTCGAGTCCTATAGAAATCAGGTACAACGTAAAGCCTTAATCTAACAGATTGAATAATAAATTCTAATGTAATTTGATTAAACTGTAACTGCTACCCTACCCCTAGTTCTGAAAAATTATGTCATATTTATTTTAGTTTCTGAAATTAGCTTGCCGTAAGCGTTATCGCACCCAAAGCACAGCAGCGCGATTCCGCACGCTAGTGATGAGAATTTCGGCTATTTTCAGAGAGCCGGTTCTTTTGGCTCGGCTCACTAAAAAGAGCCGGCTCTTTCGGCTCCCAAGTGGCTCTTTAGAATTATGTGTAAAATGAATTACTAATGTAAAAAAACATAATATCCAATGTTTGTTATTATTAATATGGTTTTTATTTATATACTCAATGGAACACAGTAAAATAAAATACCAAAATGAAGACCCATCTCAATTACAGGTCCAATCTGGTCTCAGGTCTCTGATTATGTGTATTATTTGTAAATTTGCAACTATATACAGGGAAACAAGACATCACTCAACAAAATCTAAACAAAAATGTGCAAAAAAAGAAAAAGCAACATCCAGGTTACAGTTTTTAATGAAGATTGGCATAAAAAAAACCCAAGGATCTCATGTTTGAGGGGTTGATCCTGCTTCTCCTTTCTGTTATGATCTGATCTGTTTTAGAAAAGATTCTCTCTGAGGGGATAATATATATATATATATATATATATATAGATTATATATATTATATATATATATTATAATTATATATATTATGATTATTTTTAATATTAGATTAGATTCAAGTTTATTGTCTCTTTCTTGTCATTACACGTGGAACAAGCACAACGCAACGAAATGTAGTTTAGCATCTAACAAGAAGTGCAATAAGCAGCAATGTGTCGGAATGTACAACAAATTAAAAAATATATAAACCGGCTCACAATCAGGATCCGGCTCCAGTCGTTCATCTCAAAGAGCCGGCTCTTAGAGCCGGATCGGTCGCGACCGACACATCACTATCGCACGCTGTTTGCAAGTATATCCTAGGCTGCACGACACACAGCGTGTGGTGAACACTGAACCAGTCTTACCTACACTTCAAGACTCGTTTGTTTATTTTAAACCAGCATCATTTAAATGAAAAGCTGATATCCATTGCTTTGTAGCCTACAGAGAAGCCTAAGAAATGCCGATGTTATACTAAAGTCAATAGCGTAACTAAAGTTGTATAACAGGCGGCCATGAGTAGCCTACATAAAATAAGTCAGTCCTTATAATAAAGGTGTCGGGTCAGGATAACTGAATCGGTCTAATGGATGACCTTCGTAGATATAACTGAGGACAGGAGCTGACATAAAAGAAGTCGGTATAATGGAGGACCTGATAGATTATTATAGGCTTGATATAGCCTATAAAAGAGTCGACATATGGGAGGACCTGAATCGGTATAACGAGATGCGGGAGTCAGTAAAAAAGGGGTAGCCTAGGTATATTCTACTACTGGATGTCCTGGGTCGGTATAACGTAGATGTGTAACCTATGCCAAGAGTGAAATAGGTTGTTTAAGGGGTTGGAATGCTATAACAGAGTCCTGAGTCTGTATAGTAAAGATTTTAAATCTGTATAAAGGCAAGTCGATATAACGGAGGTCTCTAGTAACGAAAGTTCAACCAGTCGGTGTCGAATAACAGTGGTCAACCCATGTCACAGAAGTTCATCTAACTGGAGTTGGTACCGTAATGGTTTTCGGGCTAAATGCTTGGTATAAACGATTAGACAAGCTGTTTGGAGACGCCACGTACCACCACTATTGCGCACGTGCATCTTAAGAAAGTCGGGAGCCAGTATAACAGCAGTCAGAGAAAAAAAGTGAAATAAGGACAACTGGGGCAGGGGTTAATACCCTATCCGGGAGCATAACGATAGCCTGTTTCGGGGCTCGATATAACTGGGGTGGGTATAAAAGAGTCTAGGTCACAGCAGGCAAAACACAATGTGACACAGCCACGCAATACCAGCATTAAGTTCAGCCTTACCGGAGTACCGATCCAAGTAGCCCAGTGGAGTTTAATGATCCTCTCCGGTGATGGAAACGCGGTGTGTCCTTCTCTAATCCACTCGAGTCAGACAGACTGTCCGATCCAAAGTGACAGAGGGTTTTAAAGTGGGTCCTAACGAGACCCCGTTTTCTTCCCCGCCCACCGCACTGAGATGCACGCGGTGTAACGGAAAACGCGTGCCTATGGAGAGCAAGGGAGGCTTACATTACAGTCTGGTCTACTACTATAAATGTTTTAATTAAACCTTTTGGTCTAGTTTATCAGATTGCCAATCAGTAGAACTGGAGGGATAACCTTGAGCGTGTACGTTATTCTGGTAGATTGTTGATTATTCTAAACATTAATGTAGTATTATGCCTTTTATAGCACAGTCAGAGCAAGGAGTGAGTTGGAGCAGCGATCTGGCAACCCTGTACGACGTCATTTGAGGTTCTGAATGAAGCATCAGCTCTCTGTAACTGCGCTTCATTTTTGAACTATTTGTGTTACTGTTGCCAGATTGGGCTTCACAATCTATTTCGGAGTTTTATACTTTAAAGATTATACTTACTTACTTCACCATGCAATAGCTTTTTCGAAAACAAGTTTATTTAATTTGATTATTGTTAATGTTGCCAGATTGTTCTTGACCATCTATTTCAGATATTATAATCACACTGACTTACTGAATATAATTTACATTATTAAAATGCTTAATGGGTGCTAGGATGGCACATCTAGCTAGCTCATTACTGCAGAGACCCAGTTACGAGTCCCCACCGTGCATGCCTTCTGGCCGGATAGAACGTCACATGTAGACATGACTGGCAGTGTCTGAGGGAGATGGGGCATGTCAGGGTGTTATCCTCTGGCACTGCAGCAGCAACTCCTACACAGCCCTGGCATACTGTCTGGGGCACACGTATGCTGGTCCTATGGAATTGACAGCTGAGTCCCCATGACTCTGACCAGCTAACACATGGTTAAAAACTAAAAACAAAATTAAATGTAATGACACACCTTTGGGATAGGAAGGTGGGACAGTGATTAAGTTTTTGTAAGTAGTTTTGGATAAGAGCATCTGCTACCTGCCTAAACGTAAATGTATTGTATTGTGAAGGTTTTAAATTAAAGTCAGATTGTAAACAACATTTATCTGATCACCCTGCACCTGGCCATTTAGGACACCTGAAACAGCTCTTTATACATGATTTTTCTTGACAGATTTTTTGTGGTCAGATTGCACATTACCATCCATTGTATTATATTTTGATCACACTGTAAGTGATTTACATTAATAAAGTGTCATGTTTCAAAAAAAATTGAGGATTTAAACTGATTATTAGGCAACCCAATCAGGCAAGCCTGAGGGGGTTGGGGGGAGTGAGGCTACATAAAGGGCTCAGCAGGGATCTCCAGACTGGACAAAGTGTTCTTCAGCTTGGTCACGTTTTGACCTGTGACAATTACAAAATGCAAAAGCGCTCCCTGCAAAAAAGAGAAAGAAAGAAAGAAAAAAAAGGGGAAGCAAAAAAGTGTATGCCGCCTTCTGGATACTGTTCAACCAGCAAGACCATGCGAGTTCTATGTTCCATGCTGGTTCAAATTGGTGTATGCTCGTTAGTGGTTTGGTTCTGTTTTACCTACTGAACTCGAATAGTCTAAACCACCACATATGCTGTTTTTATGTTTTTTAGCACGTCTCAGACCCGGAGTTTTAAATAAGCAGCCCAATCTGGCAACACATATCACTGCGTCGTTTGACGCAGCTAGTGACGAGGGCAACAAGTGACGTCACACCACCGGAGGGTATATTTTACTCCTCTCTTTATCTCACCTGCTCCAACATAGATTCGTGACTGGAGTGTAGGTTTTAGTCTAATCAATAGCAGTAATGGTATTTTGAAAGTTTTATAGCATCAAAAGTTTGGGCACCTCTGGTTACTGACAAGTACCTAACATAATCCTGAAGGAGAACTAAATCATTTCTTCTCAGGCTGCAGCATATGTACAATATATACCCAAAAGTTTGTGGACACCAACAACTTGCATATTGTTTTGGAGTTTTCTCCCCTTTTGCTGCTACAACAGCCTTCACTCCTCCGATAAAGTGTTCCACAAGATTTTGGAACATGACTGTGAGTGCTGGCAGCATCTGTAATTAAGATCTGGGCTCTGAGCAAGCAGGTTCTCTATCAAATTGTTTTTATGGGCTTTCTTTTAGAAAGGCAGGGCAGAAAACTGACTTGTTGGATATGGAAACGTATGAAAGTGTCGTTGAGGGTTTCTGAGTTTCAGTGGAACCAGTTTTACTGCCAGTGCTGTGAGTGTGGCTAAAATAACAGTGACTAATAATGTAGAAGGGGCATCCTCATGCTTTTGGCCATATAGTGTACTTCTGTTCAAATGATGTTATGAAATAATGAAGGCAGTCTAATATGGTAGCCCACTACTGCAGGGACCCATGTTAAAGTCCTGGTGGTGCCATCCAGGGATCACATGCAGGTACAATTGGCTGTGTCTGGCGGGATACGGGCAACTCTGGGAATCATAATCTTGCACTGCAACAGCATCCTCTGGTGGCCCTGTGAGGGACTGGCCTGAGTGTCTGGACTTACTGGACTATACTGACCAGAAATATTCTAAGAACAACCAAGATTTAAATCATGTCTGATTGGAAGATTCTCCCCTGTCATTAACTGAATCCATTCACTTGAATTCACCCTGCTCTGGCCCTATATCATTCTCAAAACTGTCACAGGGGACTCCGAATCCTGCAGGGATTTAATATACCAGCTGCACTAACACACCTGACTCTCCAGCACTGCTTGTAACATTGATCTAATCCAAAATGTGATCTGTGATCTGCCTACCAGCTTCGCAGAAGGACCCGCCAACTTGGAGACTTCAAAGCGTGTTTGAGATATCACATGGCGCTGTACCCATGAGAGTCTGCGTTTTAAAGAAGAAGGCCTCTCTCCCTCCCAGAGGGTCCACGGGTGTCCCTTCCGCAGCTGCATCTGTCCCAGGCCACATGCCAAGTCAGGCATTGGGGGAAAGTTTGACACAGGGATCCTCCAGTGCATGCAGTGCAGCGTGTTGCAGATGCAAAGCTTTTGTCACGTTCTGGAATTGAATACATAGAGAGTCATGATGAGGCATCATTAAGAAACGCTTCCTATATATTTCGATGTTAGTTCTCATGTTAAGAGTCTCCTTATTAGGTCACGTTAATAACAGCATTCTCTCAGTTAAGATGCACCAGTATTTTGACTTCCTGTCTACTTTAGCCACGCTTCCACTAGGTTGAAGTTTGAATTTTTCCTGAAAATCCTAAGTGCAGTCAAACCCAGGTCTCCAAATGTCCCTTTGGATAGTGGTTTGGATAGCGATTGTAATGGGATGGAAGACTTTTGCTTAAGTGCGGTGTGAACAAAATGAGTATAATAATGATAGGGGGAAAGGGTGTGTGATATGTAGTACTTGTGCGCACTATAATGAGATTACCTGCCACAGGGACTGAACTGGGAGTCTGGCATAACTGAGTAGTGTGAACAACAGGCAAAGCAGGAAACGGTAGACAAAGAGATGCCAAGATGGCATCCTCAAACAAAAGAATATACTCATTGACTAAAGAAAAAATAATAATGCACCCAGTTAGAAACGTCGGATTTCTGCAAAACTCGGCATGCAGTTATGACACTGGGTCGTGCCACAAGAGGGCATAAAAGTGCTTCGCCTGCTGCCCCTTAAAACAGCTCTCAGAAGCTTCTTTTAGGTAGTGTACTGCTTGGTTAGAGATTGTTGTCTGCTAGACATGTCTCTACGATGCACTCGAAGACCAGTTGATGGACTTTGAGAAGGGGAGCATCATTGGACTAAGAGAAGTAGGATTGCAGAAGGAAATTTGTTGGCACGGTGCCCATTTCATAACCTGCCATTGACAGCCAGCCACTGTCACCTTCGCTTGGAGTGGTCTTGTTAATGAGAACCCGGGACTGCTGTAACCGTTCTGGAACCGTTTCAAGTTTAGAGCCAAATCCAAGTTCTGTTTGGGATAAAACGACAGTCAGGTTCGAGTATGGAGGCTTTGTGGTGAGCGCTTAAATCCTGCTATAGCTGCGGAGTGACACACTGCCCTAACCGCTGACATATGACAGTTGGAATCTCCTAGCAGTGATACGAGGGACACTAACAACTCAGCAATGTGTGTTGCCTCTCATGGCAGGGCTTCCAACTGGCATTTTTCAGCAGGATTATGTTCGCCCACACACAGCAAGGGTTTCCCAGGAATGTCTCTGCCAGATTGCAACACTTCCTTGGCCTGCCCGGTTGCCATATGTATTCTCCAATCGAGCATATTTGGGACCAGCTGAAACACCAGCTTTGGCAGCCTACGAGTGTGCAGGATCTTCAGACCCAGCTGCAACATCTGTGGGCAAATGTGCTGCAGGATACCATATGAAACCAACCATTTCTCATTTTGTACCCAGGCTAGAGGTGGTCCAACAGGATACTAGAGCCTCCTTTCAATTGCACAGTTTTCTCCAATAAATGTATACTTTCGCTCTAATATTGTAATCACTTGCGTATATCATCATTACATTCACACACATGAAGTGTCATTCCAACAACTCCTTCTTGGTGTGTTATTTTTTGTCAATTAGTGTAGTTAATAGTAAGATAATTAATGATGAGAAACAACAGATGAGTTACAGCTTTCAGGTAACTTTTCAAGCAAACACCTCTACGTTCATGACAGCATAAACAGTTTAATGCTTCCCATTGTGATGATGCAGATCTATCGTTGGAAAATCATCATATAATCTGACATGGACGGCAGATTTGTGGAATTTTATGATCAGATCTAACTTGAGTTCTACTGCTCCCTGTTGTCAGATGTCACTTCCTGTTGTCACTGTGTACTTTATGGACTTTTATATCAGGTTTATAATAACACAGAAATAACAAAATATAGAAGAATTTGGGATATAGCTGTAGAAAGAGATTCTGACCTCAAACTTTGTGTGGGGGTAGGAGTCATGTTTATTCAAATGTCACAGGGATAGAGACATATTTTTTTTACCTTGTGAGGACATTTTGCTGGCCATCTTAAGGTCATCTGGAAAAAAAACCAGTAACAGTCTTTTGAACCACCAAATGAAGATTTGCTGTACGATACTGAGGTTAAAATTAGGGTTTGGTGTAGTATTAATTAGCTACAGTAAAATGAAGTCATTGGAAATTCCTCATAATGATAGAAAGGTCAGAAACTTTGTGTGATGATGTGTACCCCAGAAGGCATACACATCATTTCAGAAGGCGTTGTGTTTCACACAAACTCCAGTAAAAACCCAGAATAAGTTATTATGAAATCAAACCCTCAGATGTACTCTACTAATACACTGTTAAGAAGTAAACAGAAGGACTAAGAGAATTTGTACTGGTGACAATTCCAACATAATAGCATGTGAGTTCATCTTTGATGGGTTATCAACATCAGACATCTGCTACAGCATAGAACTGCTGTTTGTTTTTCTTCCCCAGATATTCTGCATCAGAAAGCACTTTCAGAGAAAGAGTTCAGAGAACATCCCCCAGTACAGAGACCCCTCCAGAACACACACACACACACACACACACACACACACACACACACACGTCTTACTATCTTGTGAGGACTGTACATGAATTACAATGAAGGATTACTGCAAATAATTAGCACCACACCTACACTTTACCCTAACCCTAACCTTAACCTCAGTAACCTAAAGCAAATCTTTTAGCTCTTTTGGTTTTTCAAATAAAAATGGCCAATTTTGTAAAAAAAAAAAAAAAAAGGAAAAAAAAAGGCAGTCAAAGAAGTTAATGTTTATATATCATTGTGAAAATTCCACGTTTTCCTTTCATCATAGGGACATTGGACATTTGAAGTTTGTAGTATCACACCCAATCACAAGTTTGTTTCTCTGTCATTGCGGGGACTTTCCATAGACCTAATGATAACTGTAGCTAATTAATGCTACACCTACACCTAGCCCTAACCTTAACCTCAGTAACCAAAAGCTAATATTTTGTTTCTTTTGTTTTTTTCAAAAGAAAGTTACAGGGGACCAGCAAGGTGTCGCCACCCTGTAATATTGTCCTTGTTTTCTATCGTTGTGGGGTCCTCACAATGTAATACATACATCTCACACACACACACACACACACACACACACACACACACACACCTCTCACACTTACATGTGGACATATATATTTTACTCTTGGTGGAAAAAAATGTATTTGTACATGTTAAAGCATATTCCCATTCATTTGGGGATTTTCCCCTTCCTAATTTGGCTTATCCAGTTCCCAAGTTTCTCAGCATCTCATGCTGCCTGCAGAATTTTTTTGAAAGATTTGTCAAATGTTGTAAAAAATAGTGTTTAATTTGGTACACTTCCCAATTCTGTTCTTCACTCTTTCAGCATATTTCGTTAGTGAGGCTCACCTCTGTTGTTCAGCTGTGTGCGTCAGACCATTGTCTGATTGGGTGGTCCACTTCTCAGTTGACTGGTAGTGGTAGAGCTTTTGCGGTTGTGGATAGTGTGTGGTTGGTAGTAAGATAGTCAAGTATGTAGCATTTCTCACTGCTGTTTTCTGCTGAGTTTCCTGGGGGGTCTATCTGTAGTCTTCACTAAAATATTTACTTTTCTGCTTGCTGGTTACCTCCCTGTTATGGAGCCAACGTCCATGCCAACACTATTATGAGCTCTCAGCTGTTCTTTTCAACTGGATTCTGTAAGATACAGATACTATATAGAACTTGACATTTCGTGACACCCTTGTTACATTCACTGATACCCATTTCCTATCATATAATTTATTGTAATTCTGTAGACCTGGCTCTTAAAATAAATAGACATTGATCGGATGGAGGTTAAATGGCGCATACCTGTATATGACCCCTAAGGTTCATGGTACCACACCTATATATCATACTAAATTACTGACACCCAAATGACACCACTTGTTTTCCTCTTAAAATAAGAGAATAGCTCACCATTGCCTGTTCCACTTCTGCTCCTGTTTTGTTGGTTGGTGATTTCATCATACAGGTGGGCAGTGACTGTGCAAATACAAGTGAACTCATGTGAATACTGGGATGTTTTAACTGTAAACATCATGTATTGTCTACCAAACACATTGTCGTGTCATACCCTTGACCTCATCTGCTCTGCCCTTCACAAAACTAAAGCTGTCACAACTTGAACACCATTGACTCTCAGTCATTGTTTTCATCATGCATTAATTTACACAAATGTATAAATTGTTGTTGTTGTTCTGAATATTTGCAAATTACAACCACACTATTTCTAAAGTACTACATGATCATACATGATCATAAGAATTCATTCTTCTCCATGGTTTAATTAGGAGCACTTTGAAAGCACTTTGAGCAGCTATATATGCAAACTGGTCTTGTTGTCCATTGTAGAGCTTATGCTGACCACAAGCCCATCAGTTATCAAGACGATAATTGTGAAGTCCTCTTGTCGATTAGGTACTGCCTCTACTTTTTGTCCTTAAACAATGTCTGCCTGTAATGCCCCCAGGTTTTTGTACATCACATAGCACAGAGACAACGTTACTCAGGGTAGTACTTCCATCCTCTGACTCTGGTGATCTTAATATTCTTGCCCCGCTTGATCTCAGCTCAGCATTTGATACTGTCTGCCATGACATACTGCATACCTGCTTCTCTTTGACTTTTGTATCAGACATGGCTCTCTCCTGGTTCATTGTTTACCTTACTGACAGACAATGCTTCATCTCTGTCCAAAAAGAGGAATAATCCACTGATCCACTCATGCAAGGTGTTTCTCAAGGATCCGTACTGGGTTTTCTTCTTTCCATAATCTACATGCTTCCTCTTAGGCACGTTTTCCGATGTCACAACTTCAGTTTTCATTGTTATGCTGAGGATACCCAGATCAACATTAGTACTTCCTCTGCTATAATTATTCCTCCTCCTTCATTAACTGAATGCTTCTGTGAAATAAATGACTGGATGCATTCCAATTTTCTCATGCTTATTATTCATTAAAGTCAAATACAGCGGTAGCTGGTCATTTATATTAATGGGATGCTACTTAAACCTTTTAAACAGTCCATAACCTTGGTGTTATTTTTGACCCTTTGCATAAGTCTGCAGCCCATATAAGTTCTTTCACCAAGACTGCCTTAACTTCTACTTCTTGTACCTTTGCAAAAGTTGGTCAGTATACAGAACCAGTCAAAAGTTTGGACACACCTTGGATTTATTGAGTGTTTTTTCTTTATGTTTATTATTTTCTACATTGAATAATAATATCGAAGACATCAAAACTATGAAGGAACATGTATGGAATTATGTAGTACACAAAAAAGTCTTAAACAAACTACAATATGTTTTATACTTTAGATTTTTCAAAGTAGCCAGCTTTTGCTTTGATGACAGCTTTGCATACTCTTGGCAATACTCAAGGGTTTCAATTAACAGGTGGGCATTGTCAAGAGTTAACTTGAGGACTTTCATGCCTTCTTAATGTGTTTGCGACAATCTGCTTTGTTGTGCAGGGGTACGGTTGAAACACAGAATCTAAAGTATAAAATGCTGCTTTGTTTACTACTCCATATGTGTTCCCTCATAGTTTTGATATCTTCCAATATAAAAAGCAGTTGTGGGTTGAAGGTCTTGTTCAAGGACCCAACAGTGACAGTTTGATGACAATTTGATGCTCTGGATTTGGCTCTGGATTAATTCCAAAACACACACTGTGTTTGGTTCTCCTACCCTTTGAAACTTTTTAGGCCACATGGCATCATGGACACAAATTTTTAACAGATTAAATAAAAATCTGTCCACTTCTTCCAAGGGTCGGATCTTCTAGACATAGACAATGGACCAAACATCAAGATCAACAAAACAAGCACGGAATCATTTATCATGACCATCTATATGTTTTAATTGAAGAGGAGATTCTACAAGTCTAGGAGTCTGAAGGATTTTCCGAGGTTCAGGATTGAGGGGGGTCACAGATGCCATGGTGCTGATCTTTCAACTCATCAACCATTATGGGAGAAGACTACTTTGTCAGCTAGGAGAGTCTGCAGCAAGTACTAAGTGACATATAGTTTTCTTTATTTTCTGAAAAACTAAACTCCCAAAATTCCCAAAATTTGGGAATGGCCCTAGATATTAGAAGACAACCTAACATTGTAAAGCTGCTTTGAGACAATGCTCCATTCTAAAAAGTGCTATATAAATAAAAGTGACTTAACTTGAACTCACTAAGGATTTCACTCATGAAATGATTTCAGTGTGAAATGAAGCTACATACATGTTTATAATTTCATTTGATTAAACCATCTTTTTCAAATATTTCTGGAGCTGCCTGGACTCTCATATCTAGTCACGTTTCTTGGCTCCTACTCAAGCTCACACACCCGGGCGGGCCGGTGCTCTGATATTCCACAATTAACAAAGGGCCTCTGACCATTGTTTCATCCTGCGAGAGGAATTCCACAATCGGCCCAGAAACTCCACCATCCAGGATCATGCAGGTTCAGGATATTCATAGCATCCTTCTGGAGGAACTTGCACAAATAAAAAATGTTCACAATTCCATACTTCAAAGAACTATCCATGAACAAAGTGCATAAACATGACAATAGAAAACAACACTTTCATAAAGTCCCCCATAAACTGTTTTGGATGTCATTTCCCTCCTGAAACCATCTCATCCAGATCAAGATATACACAAACAGAGCTATATAAAACTCGGCATTATGTCCCTGAGCAGCACACATTTACACACCCATGTATTTCAAGTAGGCAAACCATCAGATATGTTTTATAAGAAGGGAGGAAATCTGAGGAAATATGGACATGAGGGGAACTTACCAAAAACTGCACAGTCAGGAACCATAGATAAGGTTATGGGATGACACTTTCCAATAAAGTCTTTTGAAAAGAAAGTAACTGCAGTGATCATTTTAGGCCACTCTCTGCACTTTCTGAAAGGATTAACTTCTAAAAAGACACAGTTTAGAGAGTGACTCTGAGATCAGTCAGACCATTCACAGGATAAAAAGAATGAGAAAGTCTAGAAAAACACAAACTGGCAGCCGCTGTAGGGGGAAACTATAGAGAGACCTTTATATGTTGACACAGCCTTGAATAGCAGCTTGGTGGGGAGAGTTGACCAAGTTCAGCACTGGGGCAAAAATAAAGGTTCTGTCACAATGATCTTCCATAAATAAACTAGAACAATTCAGAATACCACTTACCAATTAGATACCAAACTGAAATGAGAAGTCTGTAGTCTAAAGCCCAATTAAAGTTTAAGGGCTTGATTAGGGGCTCAGCAGAATAAAATAATATCTGCAACAGTACATTGTGATCTTTCATGAATGCAAAGGATATTGCACATTAATACATTAATTGTTTATCTTTATTGAAATTTCAGCATACAGATTTTTCAATTCGTTTATTAAATCATTTATTAGGACATATGGATTATGTATTTGAGTAAGAGATTGGTCGGTCTGTGCATGTGACAACAACTGCACAAGCTTTACACAAAGGTGTAGTCTATGTGCTGATTTGGGCTGCAGTAAAAAAAATCTCAATGGCATCATTTATTTAGCAGTCAGACAGTCATAGTCACTATTACCACCCAACCCCCAGTCTTTGGAGGATATATTTACAACCCCAAATCAGACAAAATTGGAACAGTACGGAAAATGAAAACTATAAAAACCTGCACTGTTCCTTATATTTCCTTTGACTTTTATTTCATTGTAGACAGTATGAACCCAAGATATTTCAGTTTTTTTCTGGTCACAACTTCTTTTCTATTCCTAATAATCATCCATTCCTGCATTTCAAGCCTGCATTCCAAAAACGGGGGCAATTTAAGGCTGGTAATTAGGTAAAAAACTAACTAATGATGGCAGCATTAATGCTGAAAAGTACACTACAGTAGATTTTAAAGCAATTTTAACAAGACAATGCAAAACAAGCCAAATCAGAATACGTTAGGACTGAAATCTGTAAATCCTTTCCAGTATTTCTTTGAGGAACATTGATTTTAAACATTTCAGTAATTTGCTTGAACATTTGTTGATAAACTGGGATTATCCTCTGAGAGACTCAGCCTTTCGTGGACACTGCTTTTGTAATTAGTTTTTTTACCTCATTTCTAGCCTACTAGCCTAACTTGTCTCCGTTCCAGCTGTTTCTGGAATGTATTGCAGGCCTGAAGTGAAGAAATGGATGTTTATCAACAAATGAAATTAAGTTGACCAGAAACAAACCTGAAATATATTGGATTCATACTGTCTGGAATGAAGGAAAAGTCAAAATAAATGTAAGGAACACTGCATATATTTGCATTTTGCATACCATCCCAACTTTTTCTGATTTGGGGTTGTATTAATTTTACTGTACATTTTCACTTGTTTAAGGCATTTCAATACTCTTTTTTACACTCCACGACATTGAAACACCATTAAAGAAAATTGATGGAATCATGATTGATCACATGATCGATAGACATGGTATTTATATGCGAGTGATTAAAAAAAATCAAAACATCTTGATTTGTCAGAGGCATCGCACAATCTTCCCATACCACTTGATCAGAGTTTTGAGGTTTCATGTGGCTAAAAGCGTTAAAACTGGCTTTTATGCCCCTCCCACATGCCTCCCTTGCCTCCCTCCTACTTCCTCGATTTGCATAACCTTCCTTCTTGGTGATGCAATTTCAATATTGAGGAATGTAATTTCTTTTCTCTTTTGTCTTTTTCACCTTGCTTACTGAGTGTCATATTCCCACAGTATATGTTTTCTTCCCAGACATGGTCACCACCACTTCATGTTGTTTCAAGTCAGGAAGTCCAACATTTGAACCAAAAAGCCTTTCGACACATTGTATTGCCCTGTATTGGAAGCCAGGGACAGGAGTGACCCATTGGAATCTTGGCTCTCATTCAGATCAATACTTCAACAGGCTTTTGTATTGTGTGGGCAAACCTGCACAGGAAAAAAACCCTAAAAAAGTGAATCTGGTAGCAAAACTAGTGCAGTGTTGATGTGGATGTGCAATTGCACTCTGCTAACATGTCTCTGTCATATTCTATGGATTTTGAGCATGTTTCTTGTGAAACTGGTTTGATTTTATTCAGTATTATGGTATTTTCACCACTGTCATGATGGCCCAGTACAGTGGTTCCCAAACTTTTCTGCAATGTCCTTCATCTGCGGCCAAAGTCTAGAATTATAAGGTGTAGGAAATACTGGAATGGTGTCCTCATTGTTGTTCCAGCAGCAAATCATTGCTGCTAATACCACTATAGGGATGGTGAAATATGCCCCGGGAATGCCTGTACAAAGCCACAATTAAGGTATTCCACCCCACCAAGCTTGTGCACATCCTGCAAGCAGAGAGATAATTAAAGCACTATGCATCTTATCAGAGGATTCAGGCTAGCTAGTGAAATATAATGAGCACTGTAACAAAAAGCCTGGACGACCATCTGGATTCTAATCATACTTCGCAGGGAAGACTATTTTGTAAGTATCCTCACCGGATGATGAGGCAAGAGAAGGACTGGTCAAGGCTGTGAGCCGGAGGGAGAGCTCGGAGACTGCTGCGCTGAGACTGACAAGCTGCAGTTGCTGGGCAACGAGCTCCTCGACTGCCTGACCCAGTGAGGCAAGCTGTTACTTTTGCTTTCCAAGTAACAGGCCAGGAGCCGTGATCACCTCCACGACCGGACAGACTTTAGCTGTCTCCATGTGTGGGAAAGATTCCTACCTTTGGTGAATTCGATTTCTGTGATGAAAGGTATATTAAAAAAAACAACTATAATATTTTTAAAAGTTTTGCATAAGTATTTTTTATTAAGTAGTGTAGTGGAGTATTTAGAAAAACTGAACATTGGTGATGCTGCAGTTTGTTTGGCTAAAATGCAGTGACAGTGTTTCAAAGAGTCAATGATATTGTGTATTGTTTGGATTAAATATCATGATTTACTGCATTACAGGACATTGGCATGTGTAGTTATGAGCTTAGCAACAACAAAAAATCCAACATTTTTTGTATGTTTTGGTTTCTCATGTCTGAAAATGTTTTTTTTCTGTTTTTGCTGTGGTTAGTTAAATATGATGTTATTGTCATTTCTATGGTTTTTGTAGATGGTTCATATAGTTGTAGTACAAACCATTATGTGCACTCACTGGCATGGATGTGTACCTCTTGTCCTGAAAAAAAAACATCTTGTTTCAAAGATTGAGTTAGAAAGGCTTTAACTATATATATTAAAAGCCTTTCTAACTCAGTGAGGCAAAAAAGTATTTAGTCAGCCACTGATTGTGCAAGTTCTCCTACTTTGAAAGATGAGAGAGGTTTGTAATTTTCATCATAGGTACACTTCAACTATGAGAGACAAAATGAGAAAACAAATCCAGGAAATCATATTGT